>JAHUTJ010057782.1:0-36020 GCA_036250325.1 Characodon lateralis | reverse complement strand
CTTTATATACATATATATGTATATATATATATATATATATATATATATATATATATATATATATAACAGATGAATTTCACATCTTGAATTGAATTACTGAAATAAATTCATTTTTTTAACTTTTACACATGACAGCAACATGTTGCCAAGTATGTTTGCAAAGCACAAAAATCTATTCTAAGAATAAACAAAAAATATAATTTCAATAAAATAAGATCAATTATTAATATTAAAATAAAAATAAAATACTTAACCTGTATGCACACAAGAAGTATTCTTTTTATATTGACACTATAACAAACACTTTTGCTGCATAATACTCTGCCTGATATATAAAAACTTATAGTTCGCCCCAGCGAAGAACAATGAAGATGATGTTCTTATTAGGTCCTTCAGTTGGTGTTTTTCTGGAGTGCCTAGAACAGCCTTTAGGTGGCGCACTGGGCTAAAAGGACAACAGGCCTCTTTTGTAAACCATGTGTTCTCCATGATTCTGTTTCCTAAATATCCTTTGAATACACTAAATGTGACCTACCTGATCACAGATAACCTAATGTGTTTTTTTCTTCAGTTAGCAGATAAAAAAGGAATATCCAAATGAAATAAGGAAGGGGGAAACTGATATATTCAAAGCTGCTACAAAATTCATTAATTTAGATGGTAAAGGTTTTAAAGTATTGCTGTTCTTTTTACTTTAGTTGTCATCGTAGGGTGATTTTTAAAATACTATTTTAAAAATGAAATACTTCTACTCTAACACTGTAAAATGGAAAAAAAGGCATGTGGAAATTATATATTATTTTTCAAAAACTATATTTACACAATATGTCCCAAAAAAACATGTTTTACAAAAGAAAGAATCTCAAGCAGAAAGTAATACGTTATTGTTAGACTACGGTGCACATTTACTTTCTAAACAAAAGTCAAAATTACAATTAAAATAGTGATGTAAAATCACTGCCCATTACTCACAGTTAGATGATTTTTTGTTTAATGAAAATGCTTGTGAGGCTGGTTATGAAGAGCGCGTCAATTTGCTGGTGGAGATGGCTGATCAGTGACCTGGTGCTAGGCAAGGCTGTCAGTCTTCTCTGTCCAAAACATGTGTTTCTCTGCTACAGTGTTTGGAGAGGAAGGGGATGAGAGATCGGGGGTGGGGGGTGGGGGGGGAGACACACACACACACACACACACAAAGACAAATCTTAATGCCACATTCTGCTTGTCGATGTTGCCACTCCCTTAATGAACCCGCAGCCACAGTAACAGAAATATCTGCCACAGACGTGCTGCAACAGATGTGTGAAGAGTTTTTACAGCGAGCCGAGTGGACGTTTCTGTGATCACATGACTTCAAAATCACAAATCAAGGTTGAAAATGATTTTGCCTTTGGTGCCAGTTTTTTTTTTTTTTTCTTTTTTTCCCTCAACTGCAGGATAACAAAGCCACACCCTTGTCAAGACAAATAATCTTTCGCTCTCATAAATTTCAAGGACGGCCTTTTGTTTAAAAAAAATAATTTGGAAGAAATCAAAATCACGATATGTTTGTCTTTCATCCAAAATTTAATCTACGCAATGTTGCATACAGAAGTGGAGCAAATTTAGGCTCTATAATAATAGCGATGAGCCAACTATTAAGGACACAAGGCTTTCACTGGGAATCACAAGAAAGGCATTCAACAGCATGAGGCATGTGATGTGCTGGTTTGGTGCCTCCAAGAAATCCTGACACAATTGCTCTTCTACTTGACAATTGCATTAGCACGTAATCGTTTGACCCCAAAAACTGGCAACAAAAACGGTGTAAGATAAACCACAGCGCAGTAACACATCACTTAGAGTCAGGCAAAGTGGGAAATTACATAGAAGCAACAGAAAAATCATTTTCAAACACGTTCCTTTTTATTAGTGTCACATTCTTCGGAATACATTAAAGTACTATAACCAGTGAAGCCTTAAAAGTATCTGGAAATTATACACTTATCTTTAATGTAGATTCAGTTTGAACTGACACTCTTAAATATTTTTTGTAGGATAAATTGACTCTGAAAAAAAAACCACGTTCAGTACCGGCTCCATTTGCCACAACACTAAATTGAAGTGCTCTCTTTCTGAAATGCCAGTAACCACACTGGGCTGCTGAGTAACCAGAACGGGGCTGGGATTTGACCAGACCTGCACATTAGTGTTGACACAAATTATTCTTTCACAGCTCTCGAGAAGTTCTAAAGGAGAACCCAACCACAGATTCCTGACGCCTGAAGTCTGGTAGATAAATGCACCTTCATTGGATTCTTCTGTGCCAAGGTAATAAATATATATTGCACAATGATATATATAATGTGCCTCGAGGAGGATGAGTTCTTTTCCAATTTTTGTCCGGTAAAGCGGAATATCTTGGAGAAAAGCAAAAGTAAAGATGTTCCAACAGAAAGAGTTCTGTTCACTTGACCACCTTGAGTCCACACGCTCCACTTTGAGAAGTTTTGAAATCCCTGTAACTGTGAATGTTTCCTGAAATGTGCTTTTGATCAAGCATATTTGATACAGACAAGTAATGACATGTTACACAGCAGACGGTGATCACTCTGAAGTGAGATGGATCGTACTGTCACCGGAAACAGTCAGAAATGTACTGTTGGTCAAGACAAAAAGATACTTCAAAGTAAAATCCATAGCTATGACATTTTAATCCATTTCCCACTATTACAGCTATGTAATTAACCCTAAATAACTATTTCCACTATACAAAAAAGCCTCAAGCATATCTACACCGGACGTTACTGATTTCAGTTTTTCTTTGAGGTCTGTTCTGCTGAATCCGATTTCCTTTATAAGGACTTTACGACTCTGAATCAATTTGTCCCTTTGCCAATTTGTACCACCCATTTTGTGCCTACTGTAAATAAATCACCACAAGAAATCACTGTTTTTTTTCATGTAGTAGGGTTAGGCGATGAGACGGTAATAGATCGTGAAGAATTAGAAATTGCTGACGAGCTGCCAAAGCAGAGAGATTGTGTGGGGAGCATTCTACACAGTTTAGTGGTGTCAATAAACGGCATGGTAGTTAAGTATTATCATAGTTACCCTTACTGTTTGAAAATAACATTACCAATGAAGCCATCTTCAGTTACCTTCCAATTTAAAACTCGTAGGTTTTTGGTTGTTTGTCGACCGCATCGGGTCGTACGCCTCGGTGCAGATGCGAGCTGCACTGAAAGCTGAGCAGGGATGTTTTAACCACCATAGAGCACCAAGTGTTTAATGCAGCTCTACTTTGGACCTTATAAGTGTGCAAGTAAGGTCTTTTGAGGATTCAACCTTACAAGCAGAAGTCAACAACAAGAATAATCATCTCTTACAGGAGTTACTAGCTATGTAGCAGCTAATGCTAAATCACAGTAAACAAACATTTAGCTGGATGTTTGCGCTCTCGGTCTGGTTTGTCTGCTTAACTTGTTACAGTTTGTCAGATGTAATGGACTACAGACCCTGTATCGGTTTATTTTTGGCAGGGGAGCCAAAACAATTACATGACGATTTATACCTCAGTTTTCAAACATGTACGCAGCAAGCCTCAGTAAGAGCCTTAACCATTTATAAACCACTATGACCTTCAAATAGCGCTCTTTAAATCTAAATAAAACAGCTTAAAGTAAAACACTATGAAAGCTGGGTGCATTGTGTGTTCAGGCTGCAGACTGTCATTTTTTCCCGACAATGTAATGTAGAAGACATTCTGAGGGTGTTCGTGAGAGTGATAAAAGGCTAGTAAATTTTACAACTAGTTAAAGTGCTACAAATAATGTTTACACTGAAGTCCAATTGATAAGTTTAATGAGTTTGCAGTGATATTGATTTATAATTTATTGATGTTTTATATTTATATTGTTATATCACTATTATGTAGCCAGTGTTTACCTGGGAGGTGCTGTTGCTAATTTATAAAAACAGATTTTTCTGAGGTAGGCATAATTGTTTGAGACATGGTGTACTTCAAGTCTTAAACATGCCAGCATAAGAAATGTCACTAATGCTTCACACAATCTGGTAAAATTATATAAGACTGATTAAAATCTGTTTAAAATGCTTTTTATGCAGGGGAATTGTGATGAAATCGTTATATGTTTTTGCCATGTCATCCACCCTGACCTTGTAGTTAAAAATTTTCATGAATTACGAAGAGAAATTGTCATGAATATGCTAAAGTCACATACGTTATTAAATAAAATTTTATATTATTATCTCAAAACTTTATATTACCCTGTAATAGCTGGTACAAAATCTCCCACTGGTGTGCACGAGTTTGTCTACCAGTACTATTTCTTACGCGAACAATTTGGATTAGAAAAAATATTCTAAAAAACCTGAGTATGACACATACAAAAGAATATGCTGCAGTTCTATTGACAAAGGTAGCAGTTTTGAAAATTAAGTTATTATAAGATTATTTTCATTTATGCAGCAGATATCATGTCCTTAACGGCTCTGAGTCATTTCGCCAATTCGTATCACCTTTTATATCCACCATATTGTATCCATAAACAAACCAGTTAGTACCCACGTACTTAATGAAAGCGTTACAGAATATTTTTTTGATGAATTGATGAATTATAATCAAAAGCAGCTTTACTGGCCAAGTTAGTGCACACAGGGAATTTAACTTTGGTTTCACTGTACAGAGATTTTAAATATAAATTTGTGGGATATAAAAAAACAAATATTTTTATACAATGTTTAATTTCTGCAATAAATGATCAATTTTACACTCACTACTCAAATTTCATGTAGAATTTATTTTAATTGTATGTTATCTGAAGGTTTTTTATTAAAAACTATTTCAAAAGATTCTGGTATTGTCCCTCATAAGATCTGTCCTCTGGTCAAACCAAATTAACTATGGGCAACCTGCTAATAATATTATTTATTGGAGTCACTAAACTACATTCCCTTAGAGCAATCTACAACTAGATTAGAAAATACAAAAGTGGGTACAAAATGTTCCCAAGGTGGATACGAAATGACGCATGGTTGATACAAAATGGTTTGTAGTAAACTACTCCTGTATTCATATCCAAAAAGTTCTGATAAAAACTGGTCAAAATGTACCAACACACGTGTTACAGACAGCTGTTACTATAGGCCCTGGATATGAATGTGTTTTAATGGTCCTTTAGACTAATTTGTGGTTTGGTCAATTAGTAGGAAAAATAAACAGCGAGTTTTTTCTGTGCTAAAATGATTGCAACCCAACCAGCCAGACAAGATACGACTGTAATGTCCTGTAAATCTATGACCGGCTAATCGTTAGCTGCTAAAGTTGGTATCTGCTTCCTAATTTACCATTAGCACTGAACCTTAGAGCATTGGGGGGGGGGGGGGGGGGAACTAGATGGAATTGATAATTAGATGGACTTAATTAATCACCAGTTAAGCCAGCCAAAAATTATTATACTGTTGACTTATTATATATTATATTTATATCCCTAGCAGATTTATATTTTAAATGTTTCCATTCAGCTAATGGAGTTTTATTTAATATTTTTTGAGAGATGCCTGTCCCATTTCTTATCAGAAAAAAATCAGAGTACCGATTTTGAAAGAAAAATACTAATTTGTGTTCATTTACAATTTTATTAAAAATAGCATGACAAAAATGATTTATACCCTTCTCAATAATCAGTGGAATAATCATTACCGTCATTACAGCAATCAAACCGTTGTTATAATTGCGGACCAGTTCTTTTCATGTTTTCACTTGTATTTTGAGAGTTTATCATTGCTGATGAGCTTCAAATCTTTAAGGTTGGGAGGCCTCCTTAACATTACTCTAACATTTAGCTCCTTCCACAGATTTTCTATCAGGCTCAAGTCCGAACTCTAGTGGGGACTCCAAACTTTAATCACTTATATGAACGTTAATAACTTTTACATGTTTGGAAAATTAAAAAAAAGTCTGAAATCAAAAAGCACATACTCTAGTTTAAGAACATGAGCACAAATTGTTTACTCTTTTTTACAATTAGAGGTGAGTAAGAAGGGATAAATATTGAGGTATGAATTGGTGAAGGGGTGAATTGATGCGAAGCAGACCATTCTACTATGTGCTAAATAAGATTTTCCATTTTTCTTTTTCTAATATTTTAAATTTACATTGGAAAAGGGCAAATGAAAGAAAAAGCACTCTTCCAAAATCTGATCTTGTGTTATTATCATAACCCAACATCGTTTATTGTCTGATTTCATGTGTTGTATGTATTGTTACACCTCTAATAAAAAAGGAAAACCATTCAGATATTTTCAGTATTGAGTAGCTGATCACCAATAGGATCTGAATATTCTTCCATCCAGACATGTAAATCCACCTGCCTGAGGGGTAAAGTGAGGTGAACGCTGGCAACAAAGGAGCAGGCCAGGGGAAGGCAGGCTACTGTTGCCCAGACTGCCACTCACAACAGTGGTTCCATTTTAGCCGTGACACAGTGGGTGAGCAGCAGCCACCGCCTACCTGCAGTGAATTCTAATCAGCCCAGGGGTCTGGCTCCCCTCCCTCCCTCCCCTACCCTCCTGTACCCTGCCTCGGACTAAAGGGGCTGATGATCCTTCAAAATTAATTAGATCCTTGTAGGAGGCAGCCATTTTCTCTCACTTGCCAATAGACAATTGTATAGAAAAAACAATAACATTTAGAAATCGAACTTAATTCCACATGTTTGCACCTCTCGGCCAATCATATAGATCCCCCCCTCCCTTTTCTGCCTCTTTCCTTACAAACCTTCCCCAACGACCCCCCACTCACCCCATGCCTCTCTGGCTGCGTCTATGCTCTCCCAGCTCTGTGTCTGCCTCTGTGGAGTTTACTGTCAATAAATCCCCAGAGGTCAGTTTTGTCTGCTGGAAATCAGACACAATGCTTCAGACCGCCCCAATGTAATGCATGCTCCGCCGCTGCCACCACAACAAAAGGCTGAGGAGGGGCGCAGGATGGGGAGGAGGGGGGTGAAAGACAAAAAAAAAAGAAATTAAGACAGGATGGGGATAGCAACTTCACCAGCCAGACTCCAGGTTAATCAGCTGCCTGCATTAGGTGACAAGCTTCTGAAATACGCTGCATCAAATTGGACATTAGTTAATCAAGAAGGCGGGGGGGGGGATTGGGGGTTAAAATGGTGAGGATGGGGGATGGGTTTGAAAAGAGACACTTGAGGCCCGATTATGAAAGGAGCCGTATCAGCCACGTGAATAATGTACATGTTGAATATGCAAATAATGCTTACAGCGCACAAACACTAAAGGCATATATTCAAGGGCCCTGGTACATTTAAATCTGGAGAAAAAAGGGCCACGGGGCACCATGGAAAATCTCATGTCCTTGCTTGTACACACAGCATCTCCATGAATTTAATGGAGACTTGCACACATGAAAAGTGCTTTGTTGAAGTTTTTGCTTGCAGCCTCTACGATCTCTAAAGTCCTCTGTTTAAGGAGTAATAATTAATTTCAGTCATCTATCCAGGCCAAATCCAGCTTTCTCATTTTGTGATCCAACGCATTTCAGTTCATAGTGTAAATTTTTAAAGCAAGTACACTTTGAAATGCTCAGCAGTAACTGTGCAGATTTTATAAAAGAGCGAGGAGGGTGTATTTGATAGAGGTACACTATTTCCACCTGACAAACAGTATGGAGGCACAACTCATTGTTAACACCAACTTCTAAAAGAACACAAAACAAATTAATTAAATGTCAGCGAACATTGAAGGATTGTAGCACTACTCTATCTACACCATAATAATTTATTAAAAAATATTCATCTCTTGCCAACAAAGTTGTGATTGCTGATTAAATCCGAGTAATTCAGAGCACTGTGTCTCTTATTACCTTTGAGTGTTTCTCTATAATGCTGAGAAGCACTTAACACTTAAGTAATGCATCTAACTCATATACGCTAAAGGAAAAAAAAAGGCAGCAGAAAAACAAATCGCAGTATCAAGATTTAATTGATTTGCCTTTACAGCAGACGCTTGGAAATCATTAACAAGCACACGTAGGCTGCTGACAAGTGAAGCCAAGATGTTCATACAACATTTACATTTTTTTCTTATTTCCACTTCTGCCTTGGCTAAAACCTTAGAGTTCGTCATTAAAGTTATAGTTTTCAATAAAAAAAAAAAACAGTAATCTCTACAGGTTTGAAAGAAAATTCTTAAACACTCCTACAAAACCTGAATTTTTATGAACTTTAGTAAAAGGAAAACTGAAGATTCCACTTTCACAACTTTAGCTCAATCAAGCAAACAAAATTTGACAAATTCGTAGAAACAAACACCCTCCTATTCGGTCAGGGAGTCATAGAGTAATTGCACCTGAGAAATGTTATGACCATAGTCAAGCTCAGTGTGCTTGAATGACCGGTATTATGATTGTGCGTTTCTGTGCATCAGCGGAACGTGTGTTAACGACATAAAGCACCCTAAATTTAATCTGACTGTTCATGATTAGTTTCACTTCTAATAAAATGTCTCAAACAGAAAAGCAGATTAATTTGTTAAGGCATTCGGTCCGACAGAAAGGCGCTCATTGTGACAGGATGTGTGGCTTTCAAATGAATCCCTCAACCGTATAATAATAATAAACACTTTAGAACCACTATGGAAGTTGAAGACAGTTAAAGTGATATTTTTTTAGCAGAACAGCTTGTTTCAGCATCTTCGTTTTGTGGAAAGAACACATTCACCATGACCTGCTACCCACAGCAGCTTCACTGTTCTTGTACAAATAGAGGGATGATCAACTTCTAATACACTTTTCAACTCAAAGTCCACAAAACACAGAATAATCTGTTACATCAGTAAAATTTCTTTTGTTTTTAATGAAGGCTCATCTAATATTGGAAAACAAGCAGCCCTTACTGGCACATGGCCATTTAAAGACTCTATATCGCTTTGGTGATGGAACAGAGAGGCATTTGACCAAAAAGAAAAAAATCTCCGAATTGGCAAACGGCTCTGCTTTTGTTAATGAGCATTTGACCAAAAATGAAACATCTGACTCCTCATATGACAAACTCCAAAAACACCTCTAAACCCCCCCCCCATCCCCCGAAGCGAATAATGCTAAATTCAAGAGTTATCGTTTAGGCACAAGAGTCCACAGCAACTGCCTCTCTACAGCTACTACAAAAGTCAAGGGCATTTTGGCTCTCTAAAAAGAGACCTCACAGGCCATTAAGAGATCTTCATGGACCTACACAGATGCTTATGTTGGAGATTTCTATCCATTACAGTAATGAGTAGGGGCGTGATGATACATCCAGCTCTTGAGACATGAGATAATACACAATGTTAGGTTTGGGAGAATGAGATGAGATTTCAGCAATATTTTGGTAAAAGCTAAGAATCCTGTCTTTTTGATTTCAAAACTAGAGTAAAGGTTTTGCAAATCGGACACTGTATTTTGAAGAATCTGCAATCAAGTTCTCAACTACAATATTCCAGCCAGGTTTGACTAATCTATGTATTGTGTTTTTTAAGCTGGTTTCAATTTAAAGAGTAACTAAACCCCAAATCAAGTTTTTATCCAGATAAACTATACATTGGGCCTTTAGGGTGTTATCTTTATGTTACTGTGCAATTTTTTTATATTTTCCTGTAAACTTCTTTAATTCTGCAATTGTTGTCCTTAGACCCTCTTAGTGCAGCCCTCTTTGGGTTGAACAGTGGCTACTGCAGTTGAATTTTCCTATTGGTTCAAACAGTACAGCTTGGTACATGTGTTGGTGAAATTCTAATACTCACCTTTACTTACTAAAACAGAAACGACAGACACTCAACTTTTTGGGAATACACAGGCCTTTTTACTTGCGCAAGGAGTTAGATTGACCGAGCACATAGCATGTACAGTCTCACCGACAATACCACAGTTGAACTACAGTGAATATGTCTCTATTTATCTAAAGGGTCTTCCCCTCCAGGTGCACTCAATATTTATTTTTCCAGATTCTACAGTCAAAGAGCTCTTTCTCTGAGCTTGGGTGAGATAACATTAAGCAGATAACACTCTGCAGAGCGTCTGCTCCTTTGGATATTTTTGAAGGCCACATGCTCCAGCAACAAAACTTCAGCATTTAAGGTTATACTTCAGTTCAGCTACTATACAATGTAATGCAACTTTAATGCTGTATAATTACAAAGTAAAACGAATAAAAAATCTTAACATTATAACAATCACATTATTCTAACAACATGTCTACATCACATCCCCGCGTTCGGGTATAAAACCATCTCACTCGGACACACGCCCCCGTAGCAAGTCAGGAGCATTGATCATAGCGTTTTATGCTTTATACCTACGATCATAAGCTTTACTTGAGAAAATATAAACCTACATGTAAACGTAAACTTTCTGAAAGTTTGTTAGTGCTTTGAACGCTAGCCTATGTTAGCAATGATGCTACTAACACCACTTTACCACTCAGACACTGCCATTTTGTCCTCCACTACCTCAGCAGCGCCAGATTCGGGCATCACTGAGTCAGCACCTCAAGCCAGCTGCTCCAACTGGTAAGGCTCAGGTCTGCTGGGCTCCATAAAACCTATGTTAACCTTCGGTGACGAGGGTTGTGAAAAATCCTCTAACTCAAAAGACCGATCCGTGGCGAAACTACCAGCCTTGCTCTGCTCCATCTCCATGTTTCAATATATCAATCTACGGTAGCTGCCACTTTCCGTCGTCATCCTGACCACACCCAAGCTTCATCCCCATACTTGACCATGCCCCCCAGGGGTGGAGTCATGCTTTTGCATTAGGTTCAGTTACACTTTAATGTGCTCTTAATACTAAAAATAACTGAAGATGCCCATTCTTTGTATGGTGTAAAATTATCTAGTTAACATTTGATCAGTCTGAGAATATTTTATTTTGAACTAGAGTGTGTCAAATGCTGACCGGACTCTTTAAAAAATGGAAAACAGCCATAAAGTTTATATGATCGGAGACTTTAAACCAGATGCTAGATCTAACATTGTTAGCAGCAAACAATTTGATAAGGTGGCTTCTTCAGTGCTTACATGACCAAGCATTGTAAGCAAACCTGATGGATGAGCACTCTTTACTACCCAATCATCAACACAAAAGGCCAACTCAACAGTTCTCTTCTTATTTCAGAAAAGGGTCTAAACTATATATCCAACAAGGTGTCAAGTTAAAAGCACACACATTAATTTCCAGATCTTATAACAATAGCTTAGACTAGACTAAACAAAATCACACGTTGACGACAACAGCATAGCGCTTTGAAATACTGACTTCACTTTGATGAGAGAAATTGTGAGGTTTTGGTATCACATCTCAAGCTATGAGAGCTTGTCCCAGGCCTACTAATTATTAGGAATGGGTAGGTTACCACTTTTAAGACATATCAAGGTTTTAAAAAGTTACGGATTGAAAACCAATAAAATGTAAAGTTATACCATTACTGCAGTTAAAAATCCTGCATATAACAGAATAAATAATGAAAGTTTTATATCAATTTTTTGGAGGCGCTCAGGAGGCTCAGGTGGCAGAGCATATAGAGGAAGCAAAAGTTTAAAAATCTAGTTCAAACAGCAAAAAGAACAATCCAAATCATGTCAAGTTTTTTGGCTTGCTAACATCAATTTGAGTTTAATGTTTTCATGATAAATCTAAATTTTTAGGATATTTATTTTTGTTTACTTCATGACAATAAATGATATGATCACTGCCAATCCCAAGCTATGGGTAGCATGTGCATTAAGCAGCAGACTGCAGGCTAGCCACCTGCTTGTTTTTTTTGTGTTACTCTACAAAGACCAGAATGGCATGAAAGGTATAATATTCCGCACAACAAGCACTTGAAAACTACTACTTAGGGACAGTATTCTGTATTCCGCTTAGGTCTGTCTGAAAATCGTCAAAGTAAATATTACAGATAGCATTTTTAAGATTATTAAGAATGAATTTGTTAAATTATTTATCACTTCTATATCTTTTTTTTCTCTATCAGGGAGACAAAAACAAAGTGTCTCCTGACTTTCTGTCCTTAGGAGACTAATGAGCAGAAAAGACACTGTGCTGATTTAACAGAAGACAATGTTTAGCTTTTGGTAATGAGCAAGCTCTTCTTGCACGGTGGAGAACAGCACAGTCTCTGAACATGTTAGGTTTTGGTTTATATATGGTCACGGTAATAAGCAGTATCCATGCTGCAACAACTTTTACAGCCACGTGTCATTCATAAGACACAAATACCCAAGTCAATAATTGTTTTCTATTATTTGCTGACAAAAGATACTTAGAATAAACATCGGACTATGTGCGTTGTAATCTCACTGGCAATATAGCCTCCAACAGCAAATCTACAGTACTCTGCCACTTGGTGAATGTTTGTAAGCAGATTCTGGAGTTCTGTGCCATGAGTTTCACCAGCAGCTGCATTTGGGTCTGCAGGCTCGTGCTGCCTCGTGCAGCTGCTGCGAGGAGCTGAACATTCACAAATGCACACGGGTAGGGAGGCGTCAAGTACTTCAAGCTCAATCTTAAAGTTTTGGTAGCAGATCTTGGTTTCAAGGTTCAGCTTTGTGGCCTCCCTTAAAGAATCTGAGAGCATTTGAAAGGATTCTGACAATCATAAAATGTCTCACAATTGAGCTGTCCATTTGTTGCATTTTAGTAAAAGGGGAAAAACGAATTGGGCATTGCAAAATACTTTTATGATGTTGCACATTACCTCAGAGTGCATCTAAGTATGTATCAAAAATAAAAATTTCATCACAGTGGGAAAAAAACGGGAAAAGGAGAGAGATGCCTTTGCTTCTTTTAATGTATTTATGCTGTGCAGAGAATATTACCAACCTAAAAACCTATTTCTGTGCATCTAGTTGCAAACTTCAGTGTCAACATGCACATTTCCCCTATTACGTGAGTAAGACATTAAATCTGAAGGATTTAATACAAACACTCTGCTTTTTCTGAGCCATATGGAGGTTAGCACTGTTTAGTGTATTTATAGTACTGCAAGCTGTTGTGCAGTAAATACAGATTATATATGTCCCAACAGCTTATTTGACATATGACATATAAAAGCATAATGCTGACACACTGAAACACGACCGAGCACCACTGAACCCTATCCACACCGTCACCAAGTCCTGCTGTGTCTGGGTCTGCAGCCTGCCTGAGAAACACTATTTAGGTTGTTTAACTGCACACAAGCTGGCACAAAATTAAGGTTTCTGGTTAATCCGGCAAGGCGTGTCAATCTAAGCACACTGGGAAAGTTTATCCAGGCAGTACTGTGTTGCAAAACAGCCTTAAGCAAGCTGACTATGGAATTTCGCAAGAAATAACAGATAAAGAACAAAAACATTTTACTCCAAATTTTATTCACACCAGTGTCAGAGAAACTGACACTGGTACGGGTCATGTCAAAGTAAAAGGAAAGTGAGAGACACTGTTTGGAGACTGAGCAGAGTGAAAACTCTATGCAAAACACACACTTAGCAGATATGCCAATGGTTTCATAGAAATTAGGTTTTAATAAGGACAATAAGGTTACTGAGCTAAAGAGAGCGTCGGTTCTCAGAGGGCACCTGTGACATGTAGCATAACCAGGCTGAAAGAATAATGAATGAAACGCTGTTGATACATACACATCTGCAGAAAACTAATGATTACACAAGGTCTGAAAATAGCTGATAACAAACAATTTTTTGACTCACTTGAGCCACATTTATCAAGACAGAATCAGTAAATATTTCCATGCCTCCTTAAACATCATACGACTGAAGGAAACTTTTTTTTAGCAAAAAATTCAAGATAACTAATGCTAAATAACAACGCTGACTGCTTTTGTTGTTGCTCTATTGTAAAGTGTTTGCTCTAGCTTCGTTTCCCAGGGAGATTTTATCTTAGAGTTGAACCTGCTATTACCAGCTGCCAGCAAAACAGCAGGAAAACTATGTTGGGCTGACTAGTCAGGTTGGTTACAATTTATGGATGCAGCCAATTATCATTCCATGTTGGGCTCACAAGACATCATGGTGTCTTTATAATGTTGGCTCTTCTTAACACATATAGTCCCTCGCAAAAGCATTCATACCATATGACCTTTTCACATTTGATTACTTTACAACCATAGACTTCAATGTTCTTTATTGGGATTTTATGTGATAGACCAACATGAACCTTTCCATGCATTCCTGCATGGTTTTGAGGGTATGCTTTAGCTTTTCATACAAGCACTTAGATTGGATGGAAAGAGTCTTAAACAAAGTCTTGCCATATATTCTCAGTCTGGATTTTGACCAGGTAATTTGAACAAATGAATGTGTTTTGGTCTAAAGCACTCCATTGCAGCTCCAGTTGTATGTTTAGTTTGTTATCCTGCTGGAAGGGGGACCTCTGCTCTAATCTTAAAGAGTTTTGAGGCCTCTAACATGTTTTCTTCCAGTGTTTCTCTATATTCCCTGTCCAGCTTGTGAATTTAGGTAGACAGACATGTTTTGGTAGGTCTGAGGTTGTGGATTACACTTTATTTTTAGACGATGGATTGAACAACACTCTAGGAGATGTTTAAATCTTGGGATACTGTTTTTTAATCTAACCCTGGCTTTAAACTTCTCAACAGTGCTATTCCAGACCTGTCTGCTGTGTTCATTGTATTTTATGATACTATTTGTTTACTAATGTTCTCTAACTAACCTCTGAGGCCTTCACAGAACAGCTGGAGTTATACTCTGTTATAGTAAATACTTTGTTTACACAGTTGAACAACGTATTTATTATATTAATAAATTCCAGAGAGAATGGTTGCATTGTATTGTTTTTATGGGTATCAGAGTAAAAGGTGCGAGATATAAATGGACCCAACACTTTTAGGTTTGTAAAAGCGTTCTAAAAGCATTTATCATTTTCTTTCAAGTTAACATTTATGCATGGCTTTGTGTTGGTCAGCCACATAATGTAAAAAAGGTTATGAATACTTTTGTAAGGCACTTAACATTTAATATCTGATTATTACGTTTGCAACTAAATGCACAATAATGTTGTGTAGTTGGTAATATTCTCTTCACACAAAAAATACATTAAGGTACATTAAGATAACTTAAGGACTACATAGCAGTGATCACCATTTCTCAGCTTTAAATTTAGGTCAGTATTTGCTGCACATTTTTTACCGTTTACTGTCTTAGAAAAATGTTCATACCTGTAAATTAACCACTGAATCATTGAAGCATAGCAAAGCTGTCACGTTTTCCCACAAATGTGACAATTACTTGGCACTTGCCGCATTGCTTTTTATTAGTATGCCACCACCAACAGTACGGGACATTTTTCACCATTGCTTTACTTCCTATTATGATCTGGTCCAGCTTAGCCTGTCCTCGGATTTGCTCCATGAGCAGAAACAGTTACTACAGCGGAGTGAGCTCATGAAGCGGAGAGATAATACCACCGCCCACCACTTCTGTTTATACGGTAATCATTTAGACCTTTAGCCTTCCTAATGCCCATGAATTGTTGGCCAGTGTGGCGTGTTGAATAGAGCTGAAACACTTTCTTTAAAAGGAACAATCTATAGTTCATAAGCACAGGAGGGAAACCTAAGCCAACCAGCTTTTGCTGCCAATGTTACTATAAAAATTCTGCAGCATGGCTGGGACTATTTTCAGCAGGTCATATTAAATATAGGATACTTAATTTGTACTGTCAGGGTTAGATGGAGAAGCTTTAAATGGCTAGATTTTAATACAGATTTTTAAGTTATCTTTTTTTTTGCAAATGGGATTTGTTTTAAGTAAACCTACAGTAACACCATATGTTTAATAGATACGTCCTGTTACCTCTGTAACCCTCTTTCTCTTTTTTGGGTGTTAGATTGGTAATCTGACTCCATGTAAAAGCATGTTAGAATAGGCGAGGCTGACCCTGGACGAATGAATGAATGAATGAATGAATGATGTGAATGAATGAATGAATGAAAGAATGATGTGAATGTAGCCAGCAGCAAAGCCTAGACAGTTTAAGGCTTCGAAGGACATTTTGTATTGGTAGCATTTATTAACCTATTCATGAAAAACATAAGAAAAAAAACAAAGCTTAATGTTAGTTTACATAGAAGATGCCATAGTTTTATTCAAAGCTCTGAAAAAGAAAAAAAAAAAAAAAAACAGTGGCACCAAAGCCACAACTAATATTTTTAGGTTAAAAGCACCTTATCATTACATGAAGCTCGACATGTGTAGCTGCATCTACTTTGAAAATGCAATGCAGGTAATACAAGGACCACTTCAACAATCATGCTGTTTCCCTTTTTCTCTCTAATTACTTCAAAATGTCAAAGTCATTGTTCAACATGCCCAACCGCTTTGATAAAGCTGAATATTTGCATTGGCATTTGTTTGCTGTTTAGCAGGTTAGACGTGCGGTTCCTTTGTCACCCGGACCAACAATTGTAATTCACAACTTTAATGAAAAAAAGAAATTTACAGTTGGGATATTTTTTATTGTTATTTTTAAAAAACACATTGCACACAACCAAACATACTTAGCTAATTAGATGCAAGGAGGAATATGAGATACTGGATAGTGGGTTTAATCCAGATAAGAAGCTACTTAAACAACAGGCAACAGTTTGTTAAGCTTTGTTTATTTTGAATGTTTTAGAGTTTGTGTGGTGTACCACAGGTGGCGGTGTTCGGAACCAAGTAATTTGATAAATGTATCATTTGGATATTCATGTCTGTTTGGGGGCTTTTTTCTTTATATTAGCTGATGACACAAACAATCACATCGCATTTGAGCCTAATAAGACAAAACATGGTCTGACAAAAATAACTGTTGCTACACTTACATAAGACAAACATTGTAGTATTTGAGTATGACAAAACAAAATGGCTAAAACATCCCAGCCATGTGGACAATAAATTAATCATTTCTTTTCATTGCATACTGATCCTTGGTGTTACCAAATTAAAGGTATTCGTGGATGTCTAGGTAAACACAAAGTTCATAATATCAACAGTATTTATCACAAAAAGAGTTGCAAGATTATAAACAATGTCAGACTTTTCTGAATACCCTTATTTACAGTCAAAATATTACATCTCTTTTTATTCTCTGGTTTAATTCAAAACGTCACTCGGGAAAGATTAATGTAAAGAACAAACTGTTGCAGGAAACTGCTATGAAATACATTAATATACAGATAGAGAGACGGGAAATCAACCACAGGCTGTATGATTTATGGTAATGAATGTTGTTTGTTGTCTTGGTTTGTGCCATATGTAGGCTAATGTTGTGTGGACATGTATTTATTATTGTGTCCATTGGTTTATTACGTTAATTTGATAGTTATTAATTTGTAAACCTAAGAATATGTGTAAAAGTCTTCCTACTCCTTGTCGAAGCCTGTAAACTAAGTGAAAATTGTTGATTTTTTGATCACCACATTTCATTCGATATTTACTTGTTTTTTTTTTTTTTTACATGTCTAAAAAATACTATCAATTTAAAACACACAAAAAAATATTTTTTCAGCTTGGGCTAATCAAAGCAAATTTTACAGGGGGTAAAAAATCTAAATACGAGCTTGTTGGAGCATAAAAAAAAAGAACTACAGATATTCCTGCTAAGTTCCCAGTAAAAATCTGAAAGGAGAACATTGAGAGAAACTACCCAGAATCTGAACTATGAGTCCATATAAAACAAAAAAATCTTAAGCAACAATAAAATAAGAGAATTAACAACCAAACCTATCTTTAGATCATTAAAAAAAACAAGTTACCATAAATCTTATAGCAAATACTTTCAATAGTTTTCTCTTCAACCATGCAGCAAGCACGCCCTCACTTGCAAAAAACCATATGGGCAGCGGGGTGAACTGAGGACACATGCACCTTGGCACACATACAACTTTGCTATTAGAATCCAAGATACATTTTTCACATCATTTGAATACTTAGGCATAGAGTTTGTCTTTAAAGTGAGAAAATGGAGGCTTTAGTACTTGTTTCTGCCATGTACAACCAGGAAATAAAGAGATGCTTTTCTTTCCTACCTCTGGAAAACTAAAACTAAATGCGCTTATTGCTTGTTAAAAATCTTCAGGTCAAGTTGTAACACGACTTTAATTTTAATGAAGCCAACCCTGCAGATTTACAGAAGTACAGATCCACAGTCTGTTAGTAATTTTTATCATAGGTAATGGAAATACATGGTCACTTCCTCTGTATTTGATTGTAATTGGAGTGCAGGCACTATATCTACAACCATCAAAACAAAAAATTACAATTTCAAATTTAACCCTAAATGACATGTTACAAATAAAGTATTTTTAAATGCATGATATTAAAATTGTACTTTGTAGGAATGAAAACAGACCTACATGGGTGTATTTAGGCGTTGCGGTTTCTTTTATATTTTAGAGACACCAAACAGAACCCTCTGACAAAAAAAAGGAGCCGTATCCACCTTCCAGCTATTTGGGAATTTTAATTGTGTTTCATAAGACTCCATAAGGTTTTTAGAAGTGAACAAAAGCTTCCTGACAACTGCCTGGCACATTCGCAAATACTTATTCAGTCTCAGTGTGTGCTTTCATTACGCATTCCTGCGATACTTGCAGGGAGTGAAGATTCCAAACAAAAGTCCCCTTAAAATCGAAAAGCATGCCATGAAGTTAGTCAGTTTCCTACTTACTGCATGATCTCAAAGTTACAGAGCTGCTAATATACGTTTGGAGTAAAAATCTTTCTTTCCACAACTGATCTTTTGGATCCTGAGTGGAAATTAATTAAAAAAGGTGGAATACTTTTTTTTTTTTTATAAATCCCGCTTTTCAGTTGAGTGAATAGAGCAAATTTCTCCTTGAATACATCTATAATACAAGCTTTTATTTAGTTTTATGACAGGAGCGTAATAATTAGATGAGAAAAAAAAATTGTCACCTTTTACTTAAAAACAAACATGCGTATATCCTGGTTTGGCCAAAACTAATAAACAATAAAATATATTTTCCTCACTTGAAGCAAAGCACATTTCCTTCTAAATTCGGCTTATGACTAGAGGGGAGTCACACACCACGACTCATTGAATTAACGTTGTGTTGCATAATCCAGCAAAAATTACAAAATTACAAAGGCAGTCTATAGAAGCTCTCTATAGGTCCTGTAACTCTTTTGTAATTTAAAGTCACTTAAAAAAACAGAATATATAAAGAAAACCATATGATATGTGCAAGCTAGGCCAAAGGTCAATATGTATACAAAACATAATTTATATTGGTTAGAAGATACTTAGGTAACCTTTGCTGTGATCTAGCTGTACAAAGTATATAAATATGTCACATACAATTTATTTCCTTGAGGCTTTACTGACAACAGAGAACAGTGCTCAGAAGCTCACATCTAAAGTTACATATTCATGCTTTTACCTTTTACACCCACAGTGAGCCTAATTTTTGTAAGATTAGTCATGCAGTTCACCATTACAGATGCACCGATCAATCAGCCAGAGATCGGAATCAGATGATTTTCCATTGATCCTCTTTGACTGGGAAAATGTAGAAAGATCGAATTATTTTCTCTAACTGAATAGATGAATAAAAACTAAGTCTCATCATTTTTGATCCATTAACACGTCAACCAACAAACAGCATGTACTTTGATGCACTTTTTGTAGCTGAAAAATAAGTCAGATAAAGGCTGGGGACATATGCTGTGAATGAATGGGGATAAGGTGGTAATTCCTTCATTTTCTGTTAGATCCAAAAACATTTGCTCTATCAAAGAACCTGCAGCACATTTTTTCTCTTTTATGTGTTATAGAAAAAAAAAATCTGAATCAGTCTAAGAAAACCTGAACTCAGTAATGGTAATGCCTGATTGGTGCATCTCTAATACAAATTCAACCTAACTAGGATGTGTAATTGTTGTTATATACAAAAAATGAACTTGGTAAAATTTGATTAATCAGAACCTTAAAGAAAACCAGAAACTTGTATCGCCAAGGAAAAGCCAGATTGGTGCTTACAAAGTAAGCAAAAGTTAACAAATTTTATCTTATAGCATTTTATTGTTTTAGAACACTACCTGTACGTTTGTCTTTCCAAGAAAAACCAAGTGAGAAACTTTCTGCGATTTTCATCCACAAAAAATAAATCTGTAAAGTCTATTAAAGGCTTAAGGCTCTGTGGTTAATTTAAGACTTCCGAACTTTACTGCGTTGCACCTGAAAACAGCCTCAGTGGGCAATCTTAACAAATGCACCGTTTGCTCCGAAGAGGAACATTGTTCAGACCAGTCATTTAAAGGAAAAAAAGAAAATCTAGAAGGATGAACTCTGCCAGAAAAACAAACGGGCCAGTTGATTACAAGCACTGTGACATTCTGGATGCCATCCACAAAGAGGCTCGTTATATCGATGGATCTCGACTGCATTCCCAAAATGGCTGCCAAATATGTTCAACTGTGCGAGACAAAGTGCAATAATGGATTCAAGTGCAAGTCTTTTTTTATTTTATTTCACACATTGGTTAAAATGACCTAACTAGAAAAAAATGGAATTCCTGAATTAGTTTGGATTAGTCTGAAAACGTTAAATTAGTGAGTTGATTAACATTTTTATTAAAACATCATCAGGGCATGGTACAGTTTACAGCAAAGTGTAGATGTAGATTTCCACAAGTTTATTATATTTTGTGCGACTCTGTCATCTCCAATTATTTCCACTATGTGCTGTAATAACGTAAGACCAAAATTTGGTTTTGAAAGAGAAAATAAACTCATACAAATTTAGTTATGCAAGATCTAGGCCACTGGTATAATCAGGTAAAAGCCTAAGGAGAGTGACTGAATATTGTAAGTAAACCAAGAGCCAGATATCCAGCTTTGCTGAGGCTTCCGAGTGACGTTTCTATCTCGTCTGTTTGGGCAACAGTGCCTCTTTAACAGCACTTAAAAAATTGTTTGGAACGTTGATCAGCCATCTGCGAGCAAATACAGTACAAGATGATTGTTTTCTGTCCTCTCTTTCAAAAAGCACTTTATTGTCTGTATACTGTCACACGTTTTATTTTCCAATTGAGCAAAATCCAAATGATCAGGTGGGAGAAATGTGTGAAAGCGTGACAAATATTAGCCAAAAGCATTTCCAAACTAAAATGGCCTGTTAACACTTTATGACAGTTTCTTGGTCAACAATTAATTGTAAAATAAGAAACGAGGGTGACAAGGGAAGAAATATTTGAAGCCAAAATGGAAAAGTGGGATTGATTGCTGGGTGTGGATTGACTGATCACCACATCCCCACCCTCCTCCTGTTTGTAGGTGTACGGTTTCCTCTGCATGGGTCTTCTTCATGTTATAATGGCTTTCCTTCATCTGGAGACACACTTTTAAATATTCATTGGTCAGGGTTGGGTCTTTTACACTGTGACACTTGAAAGAGGGCAAAGGGCAACAGCTCATACAAGGTGAATTTAAATGTCAGAATGGAATATAAGGATAGAAATTAAAGATGCGCCAATCAATAAGCCAAAGATTGCAATCTCCAATGATCAGCTGTGATCAATGATCAAAGAAAGAAAAATGTGATGTATGCATGTAAACTGATGCAGTTTTTTTAGTTTAATAAAGAATTTTGATAAAAATCAGGTACATGCGCTTTTATGGTTGCATTTGATATCTGCAATATGGCTCCCCACACAGGGCACCGTTCTGCCATGGGGCAACTCAAATAATTCATTTAAAAAAACAAAGGGACACTTCCAATTAGATTTCTTATCAATAAAGACTGGAGGCCCTCATGGTGCGCATGGTTTAAGCACAGTAAGAAATTATGGCTGTGGATCATAGGTGGTTGATAGAGTCGATTCTAAACTAAGGGGCTATTTCACAGTCTTTCAAGGAATCTTTCGTCATTTCTCGTTAAACAACTAAAATATCTAGACTGGTCAAACCCAGAATTGGATTATTCTACTGTAATCATTGATTCGTTAAAACACTGAAACTTATTTAAACCTCTATTTTGTATGTAAAACGTGTATAGAATGGTGTAGCAAACAAAAAAATGTGATAACTCAAAACATCTTTTATCTTTCAGATTCTTCAAAATGGCCTCTCTTTGCTTTGATTACTGCTTTGCACGCTCCAGGCATTCCCTCAGTCAGCTTCATGAGGCAGTCACCTCAATGGTTTTCCAATATTCTTGAAGGAGCTCCCACAGATAGGAATAAAAGTAAAGACGAACCACTGAATGAGAACGTGTGTCCGAACTTTTCAGTCGTGTGTGCATCACACTCACACACACATATATATAATTTGCCGTTTGACTCAAACTACAACACCTATCAAAGAATATGCATTGCATGTTTGCCTTTAATGAATTACAGTCCTTAAATCATTTCAAAAATAATAAAATCTGCCAGACCTCAAAGAAAACCTAAATTCAGAATAGACCAGGAAAAGCCTGACTGATGCATCCCTAATATAAATACACATTAACCAAACTGGGATGAAACGGGGCACCTGATCCTCAATTCAAACACAAATACAAATCCCAAAGCACGTAATGGCTGACTCTGGTCCAGCAGCTACTGTACACCTCTTTGTTGAGTGTCTGGCATTAAGTCATGATGGCAAGAGCTTATTTACAGACCAGACAATGATCCTTCAACTCTTTAAATGATACACTAAACAATGGTGTAGGAGGAATTTCAACTAACTATTCTCTCAACTAACCCACATGCATACATCGATACAATCAAATCAATTGTCTTTAAGTCAAGGGACAGATTTACAACTGTCTTCATGTCAGCTCCGCCGTGCAGCACGCTCAGCGCGTCCATTCAGAAAATAAATGATCCAGAGAGAAGTCTGCGATTGCGACGAGCAAATCCTATAGGACTGCAACCCGTTTACGTTGTGGAGCCACATTGTGAATGAAGGCGGAGAGAGGGAGTGATCACAACAAAGTAGCGAGGGAAAAAAAATAAAAAAATGCGCTGAACGTACAATCGCGTTGTACAAACCTACACACAGGTGCACATCTGCGCATTTAAAGCCCAAAACCATAACAAACCAAAATGACCAAAGCATGCAAGTGTCGGTTTAAAAAAATAAATAAAAAATGTATAACTTGCGTTCAACTTCTCCTCAGCTGCAATTCAGAACACACAAGAATGATGTGCATGCAGCCTATTGTAGCGAGAACATGCTGTATTCCCTCTTTATCTGACAAAGCCGAGCGCTTTGGGACAACATCTGCTCGCCTCACACGTGCTCGAGCAACGATAAAGATGAGCAAGGCTGACATGTTGCTCGGGGTAAACTCCCCGTGACCCTCTCGATGCAATTTTAAAGCGTACCCTAGTTTTTTTTTATTTTTTATTATTATTATTTATTTATTTTCCTTAGCGTGCAAACGCTAAAATATGTTTTTAACTTTATCTAAGAGCGCCGTGATGAGCTGCAGATGTAGGGCAATGGAATCACGAGTTGTACGCATGAATATTTCGCCTATAAAATGTAAAAGGTACTCCTGCAACTTTAATTACACAGGAGCGTTGCTGCACATCTGAATTGAAAGGCATGCGTTGAAATATTTATTTTTTAAGGGAAAAAAGCCGAAACCGCAGGCATAACTGTTCATTCTTTTTTTATATAAACATGGCACCCAAATTCACTATTGCTGCACCATGAGACCCAATAATAGCCCTGCTTCTCCTATCCAAATTCCATCCAGTCGCCTGAATGCATCACTTTAATGATAAGAATTCATTAAAATGCACCCTACACACATCTGAGTGTCAGACGATACGGTGCGATATATATCTGGAGTAACGTGGAGTAATAAAAAGCAAGCTGCCTCAAATAACTGACCTAAAAGCCAAAATGCGCACGTAGGGCTGGCTTCCTCCAGTTGTTCCGGGGCTCTCTCAGTGTGTAAAATGTGAGCCAGCATCGCTGATGGGAGAGAAAAGCCGACCTGTGGACCCACTTTGACCGGAGCAGGACTCTTTGCAAGTGTCCCCACATGACAGTTTGAAAGTAAAAGGAAGGGGGCTCGAACGAAAATGACAGATGGGAAACTTGCGTCACGCATTTTGGTAGTCCGAACATAAAACTCGATGTACAGGCGACTCCTATTAATGGCGTTTTACTTACAGTGGTTTTATTAAAGGTGCGCGATAATAATTAAGTTTATGTTACGTACAGTCTGTTTTATTTGGTTAGTAATGCCAGCTCTAACTACATGGAAGTCTGCTGCATTTCACGCGTGTACTCCCTTAAACTCACCCATCAGGGTTTTATTCTATAACATGCCTTTCCCTTAAATAAAATACCCTACGAGCCGTTGTACCCGAAAGACAAATTCCCCTTTCCTACTTTTTCCTCAAATTTCTTACCTGCACTTCGAAGCTCGTTCAAAAAAGTGGCGACAGTTTCCCTCTTTTTCCCCCCGATGAAACGTGTTTACTTTGCTTTTCTTCTTTCTCAGTATGTTCCTTTACTTTGTTTCATTTCTCACTTCCATCTTCTTTTCATCTCATCAATAAACACACGCTGCAGCCTACCTTCATAGAAGAGCTCGGTTCAAGTGTGCCCTCCCATTTTTTAACTATACATCGAGTACTTTGAGGGGTGGTGATGGTGGCGGTGGAGGGGAAGGGGGCGGTGTATGGGCAGACACATAGACATACAAGGGTAGACGCCCCATAGGCATCGTTGTCCAGTAGAAACGAGACGTCAGCGCGTCCGCCATATTGCGAGTGGCGAGGAGGCGCTCCAACAGTGTTTTCCACGTGAAGGAGACACTAAAATTTATGCACATTTAAGTTAAATTGATCGTTCACACCTATGTTCGCATTGGAAATGAACATAGGTGGCGGGAGTAAATCTGAAGATTTAGGCAGACCGAAGGGAACTGTCTGATATAATGAATGCGGTTAAGAAATGCCTAAGAGGTGGGTACTAATTTATGCATTGTTGGTACAAAACACCCCACAGCAGACAGCACTAGCAGATTAAATGATAAAATTACAAAGGCACAAAATGGCAAAAGGAGCAAAATGACAAGTACCCTCTTATTGCTTTTACTGTAAAAAAACAACAACAACAACAAAAAAAACAACAACAACAAAGAAACAATTTAAGGGTTAGAATTGTGTTGCATATTTTGTTATGTTATTTTTTTCATTTATCTGTTGACACAGAGCAAACAGCCACAATGTTTGACCTAAGGCCTTTAAAACATAGCTGTGTTGCTCAGCTTCTGTCGAGATGCTCAAGAAGAAACGCCACTCACAATATGGAGGTGATGCTGACGTACGACACGGACGCTGATGCGGCGTCTATAGTCCTATGTCTATGGGCAGGCACGCCTTTTCACTTGAAGCTGCCATTGGAAGCGCAGCGCACCGTCTTCTGTTGGAGCAGAAAGCCGTCATTATTACACCGCCCCAATCGAAGGGCGAAGGGGAATCACGGTGGGACCATTATGGCTCTCCGTGGAAGGTGGTGGAGAGTTGTAGAGATAGTACTCCACTAATTCAAGTTCCTTTTACCTACAAACAGCAAATCTATTTATATAAATTCGAATCAGTGTGTAAAAGGATATTTTAACCTATAAATACCCCCTTTGCTTAAATTATATATTTAATGTACTGACTGATTTTGCTTCACAAATGTGAATGAACTCTTAAAATCTGGATCAAAAGGGAACAAGGAGGGAATTGTCGCCTCTACGTCTATCATTCGTCTGAACTTCTCATTGGACGCAGCCGGTGCCTGTACAGCAAGTCAGCTGGTTTGCGGGCGCTGATTGGGCGGCGGCGCACGTCAATCCTCCGCTGGCGCACAACAAGCTAGATTGTCTACTCGTGTCATCTACTTTCTACGCATTTCTATTTTCTCATTTATTTATTTTTTAACGTCCCGAGCTGACCTCGTGTTTGCGAGCCGGGGGTAGAAAAAATGGTGTCGGTTCACAAGCGGCCAATCAGATTTGGTAGATTCGTGTGTTTTCCCCTCTCTTTTTGTTTTGTGCCGTCATTTTCAAGTAGCTTTGAGATATATTCTGGGTGGTGTAAGAAAAAAAAAGTAGTGTCGGGTCATGTGGGATCCCCTCCGCCTTAATGCCCCCCTCCCTGTCTAGACAGTGACAGGTGTGTGTGTTGGCCAGGTCTGAATAATCAACCACGAAGAAGGGAAAATACTTTGAATAAAACACAAATATGATGTACTAAACAGTGACGGATTTGAATCGTGTTTTATTTTTTTTATTTTTTTACTGTCAAAGAGGTCACAAAGGTTAATGCTCCATCGAGCCAGATCAACCATTCGGGACCTGAGCTGCCTCCAAGAAAAGCTGCCCTCTTGAACTTTGCTTTGCAAAGCTCTCCAGCTGTACAAGAGGAGAAAGAGGTGTCGCTTCAGCCCATCGCCATCTCTCAGCACCGTGCGGGATATCGCTCTGAGTGCACACGCCGTGGTGAGCACCCGGGACCCTCTCTTGACTGTGCACGCCATCTGCAGGCCTGCTTGGAGGTTTCATTTACCGCGGGTTCAACGGAGGACACCCCCCTCCGTCACAGCTTTGACCTACATTAACCAGGAACACCGCCACCCGGCCTTAATGCGATAGTTTGAAATCCTTCAATAAATCACCTGGGCCTACACGGACCCGCAGAGTTGCAGAGATGGGCACATCCGCGTTTCAACGGCGCCTGATTTACCGGCTCAACCGGCAGCCTGTGCATGGCTTCATCAAATAGTTGGTGTGTGCCAAGCTTGCTTTGCATGCATTTACCGGACTGGAGTTTGTGACTAGAGATTAGAGATTGCTTGGAAAAGATAAAGGAAAGAGGGCCATTAATATTTCTGGAATGAACAAACCTGTGAAGTACGGGTATAACACAGTATGCCTGTGTGTGATGTCAGCTTTTTTTTTTTTTTTTAAATCATTCTTTATTTTTTTCACATTAGTGACTGAGTAAATTTAAAATATTTTTTTATGAACGAATGAACAGGTCTGGAAAAACTGTTAAAATCCTTAAACAAGAAATAGTGTTTAGAAACGTTCGATTTTTAAGAAGCGAACTGAAAACATTGCTTTGTTTTCTCAATTTGTTTTATATAATTACTGATACATAAGTATTTCACAGTCATACAGTTATAATAAGCCAAGCATATGCATATTATTTATGAACATTGACATAAAAAGCATTTCACTAAAACTATGTTACATCTTTTTTCCATCCGTTTAGTATTTTTACAGAGTTTGTAAGATATGTTCAGAAACCTAGTTACTCAATAGAGCAGTGGCTTAAGTAAAGTACTATGGGATGAATAGGTTGTAAAAATACATATGATACCATGTTTATTTATAGGCTATATCATATTAAAAAACAAGACATAGTTGACCAAAGTGCTGCACAAGTAAAACACCAAACACAGATAAAACAATAAAAATCCTAAAAACAGTAACAGCACAATAAAATAAGGCTAAACAGTATGATCTGTCAGACTCAGACAAATTTTTTGAAACATTGGTTGGTTTTCGTTCATAACTGATATATTAAGCTCTTGTAGGCATATAAAGACTGAATGTATAAAATATATTTAGCAACATATTTGCTCCAGGCTGTTGAAGAACGTGCTAACATTTTTAAAAGATGTTGAAATATTGTAGCAAAAATTATACATTTGGGTTTATAGAGTTAACCCTATGATGCCAAACATATTTTTTTGATACATGAGTCAGTTTTCTTTTCTTTGTTATTTTTCAATTTTGTAACTCAGTTAGCAAAAATATGAACTACGCTAGTGTAAAACTATAATAACCTTATCTTACCAAAGCTTTCCCGACATGAACAGCCAGAACAACAGTGTCACTTCCTTATTCTTGAGATGCAAAAAGAAAATTAGATGAGGTAAAATAATTATGCTTTCAAATGTGTAAACTCGACCTATTTCTACCTGGAAAAAGTGGGGTTAAAAAAAAGTCTATTGTTTTGCTCAATGCAAAACAATAGACTTTTTTTTTTTTGCATATTTTAACCCTTGCATGTTCAATGTTAACAAAAGCTTTATTTGTCATGTTAAAACATAAATGAGGGAGTTGTTTTGGAACTGCTGCATGTTTTGGTGACATTATAGCAACTGAAATTAATTTTGAAATGCATGACCTTATGTCATTTTGGAATGCAGCAACATTTAAAAAGTAAGTTAGCAGTAAAATGGACCATAATCTTTATCAAGGCTGTGAACTAACGGAAATTTATCTACTCCTTCTTGCTTTTTGTCATTACTTTGTCATTACTAAGGAGCAGCTTTACAGTTACAGAGTAAATTAATTCTTATTTTATAAAAGAAAACTACAAAACATATTTTCCACTTCAATTTCACCTTTTTCCACTTGCACTGTTACATTAATTTAAGAGGAACAACTCTTTTATATGTTTTCAAGATTAATATCAATCTAGCAAAAATAACCAACCCTCTCCTTGAACATCATGTTTTACACGTTTTTTTTACATTCCATGTGACCAATAGAGGGCAGCATTGAGACCCAATTTTTATGAGCATGTTTTTCTTTGGTTCCTTCTTCGTTATTTTGCTCTATTCAAATAGAAGCTTTGAATTGATTTCCTCTCTTGCAAATGAGCCCTGTGATGTTTTTATACACAGGAACATCAAGTTGCACACAGGTTTCTTTGTTAAATTGATTCCTTGCTCAAATCAACTATGAACATCCGTCTCTTTCTGTTTGACCATTTGGATTTATGCACGATTTGGAACTAAAAACTCTCACTGTCTGACATGGAGAGCATCGATATTCCCGGTGCTTCTGTAAATTAGATAAAATACATGGCGTACAAGTGCACTCGGAGGCCTCGTCCTTGTGTTTCTTGTTGTTTTTTATCGCATTGCTCAAAATGAATGACCCACAGGTTATTCATTTTGCAGAAAGTCTATAGACAAGACATAATGAGCAATAAGGTGACTGATAATGTGCAAACCGATCTGAGAATGTGCAATTAAAATGTTATTTCTTTTACAGCGCCTGTTTTATTTTAAACCCACCTGAAAGTAAAGAAGGGTGAAAGCAGCAGCTTTTCATTTCAGTGTTTTCTTTCATCATGAGGAATGTGTTCATGTCCTCCATTTCTCCAGCCTTTCAAACATATCTGAATCATGTTTCATTTTGTTTTGCTAAATATAATAAAACACTGTGCATTTCCTACCTCCTTTTCTTATATGCCTGGTATACTGGCTCTGGTTGTTGTTGAACATGCAATGAATTCATGGCCTCCATGCTCTTTCAGTGACTAAACAAGTTCATCTCAAGTTTTAACAATTTCTCCCAACTTTTCTCAATCACAGCACATGACATGAATGTTCTGGGTCATCTCAAGAACATATCAAATTGAATTTGTATTTACTGTATTGCGCAAGGGTACTTGGAAATCCAGACAGATCAATCCACAGATGAATAAGCCAGACACACCTCAATACTGGCAGCTCAAACCGACGATGGTGATTCAAGATGTCTCACAAGGTGACCAAGGAACTCAGCACACATGTCAGAGATAAAGTGGTGAATAAGTTAAAAGCAGAGTTGACAAAGTGACAAAAGGTTATCCAATATCCGCCATTTAACAAGGAAAGAGTACGGCACAACTGCAAATTTACCAAGACCTGACCGCCTAATTAAAGTTATAAGCAGGCCAGAGAGAGCATTTATCAGAGAAGCAGCCAAGGACCCCATGTTAACTCTGGAGAAGCTGAAGAGATTCACTGCTCATTGTGCCTTTATGGAAGAGTGATAAGAAGAAATCCATAACTGAAAGGAAACAACAAAGAGTCTAGTTTGCATTTAGCTACAAGTGGTGTAGGGAACACAGTAAACATGTTAAAGAAGGTCCTGTAGTCAGATTAACATGTGTGGTGGATAACTAGCTGCGCACATCACTCTGAATGCACCATCCCCACAGTGAGACATGCATGTGGTGACATCATGCCTGTGGAGCTGTGGTTCTTGAGCAGGCAAAAGAGCAGGTCAGAGTTGATGGGAAGATGGATGGAGGCAATCTTAAAAGTAAACCTGCAGAATACTTAATACTAGGCTGGAGGTTCACCTACCAGCAGCCACATGACGCTACATTTACAGCAAAAGCTACGACAGATTGTGGAATTAAAGCTCAGACCTAAATCGGATTGAAAACCCCTGACCATCTTGTAACAACATACATTTTTCAGTCAGTCAGTCAGTCAGTCAGTCAGTCAGTCAGTCAGTCATTTTCTATACCTCTTCTTCCATAGTGGGTTGCGGGGAAGCTGGTGCCTATCTCCAGCAGTCTATGGGCGGGAGGTGGGGTACACCCTGGACAGGTTGCCAGTCCATCAAAGGGCAACACACAAACAACCATTCACACACTCATTCACACACCTAAGACCATGCAAACTCCATGCAGAGAGACCCCTGGCCTGAAGTCAAACCCAGGACCTTCTTGCTGCTAAGCAACAGTGCTACCAACTGCGCCACCGTACAGCCCCACATTTTTCATATAAATACAACAAAAATACTCTTTTAAAAAATATAAGAAGGCAATCTTTTCAACTTTTCCCCAGCATCTAACATCAAACTCTTAATGATCTCAGGAAATGCTGACATCCTCCCTCCTTAATGCAGGACATATGGTCTTTTTCATCCTTTGTTAAAAAAAATGCTATCCTGGTTTCTCCTTATATCCATATTCAATTATCATGAGCAACTTGTCAGCTTTTCCCCAGCATCTGACATCATACTCCTTATGTCCTTATTCAATTATTAACGACAACCTGCCCTTTATGACAGATGGTCTTTTTAAAGGCTAGAACCTAAGAGGGTTTACCATACATCCTGAACAGACTCTTACTTCATCGATACCTTCTATCTGATGGACAAAAAAAGAAATAAAAAACTCAATAACGGTTGTGGGAAAGGGTAGAAGCACTTGCTCACACCCCGCTGATACGGTGCCTCTTCATCATATTGCAATAATGTATTGTTCTGCCCCTCATCTATGTAGATTCCTTTCGTCTGGCCTGTCAGGTTTAGGAGTCAGTTTGCAAAATTTAGGCGTGTGCATGTCTCAGGGCTAGGGACCTGCTGTGGTATTAAACCCTCATTATTTTGTGTGTTTACTAAATGTTCTCTATCATTGCTCATAATCACCTTCATAAAATAGTTGTACAACAATTATATTGAATTAATAGACTCTATGTACTAATCGACTCTTTTGTAGAGGCAACTGCTGTTTTTTATGAGTATGAGAGTATAGAATGATGAATATGAACACACGCTTTTCAGATGTCTGAAAAAAACATATGCTTTCTCTTCTAATTTGTATTTCTTTTCCAACTCTGTACCTTTATGTGACAGTTTGGTCTTGTCTGTCTGACAAGAGAGTAAACAGCTGTTTGACTGAACCGAGACATGAAGATAGAAGAGATATAGAAGAGACACATTTTATGGATAAAGGAGAAATAGTTATAATACCCCTATATGTTAGAAAAAACAAATGAAATCTTTGCTACATGAAAAATAAATATAAAGTTCTGGGAGTCAGAGAGACATAAGAGTTGTGTTAAGTACTATAATGCTTGACATGGATGCATGCAGGCATGCTCGGTGCTTGATTTTACCGTGTTTAGAAAGCTACGTGTTAACAGCAGCTTTCAGTCTTAAAGGTGAGGGATGAATGTAAACATCACTGATGGATTTATAGCACGGGACTGAACACTAGAAATTGCTCTGGTTTTTCAAACAATCCAGGGAAAAGACTTCTCAGCATAAATATATTCCTGAAAGGAACTTTAAGAACTACAGATTTACTCAGAATATTATTTATTTAATTGCATTAATAATGTGGGTCACTTTAGTTTGTGAGATTGAAATTTCTCACTAGTCCCAAACATGAAATCCTTGAATTCAGTGTTTGCTGCTCTGCTACATCAGGTTGAATGGGTGCAAAAACTTCCTTAGTGGAATGCTGAATATTTGTGATTTACAAAAAAAAGTTTACTGGACCCTTCCTTAGAAACAAAGATAAAATTCAGATCAAGATTGGCAAAAACAAATGTTGCAGGTTTTTGACATTGTCTTGTCTATTATAGGAGTCAGCATGTCTGAATGGAGGGCTGAGCTGTGACTTTCTATAAATGTGACACCATAGATAACCGGTTGAAAGTTTAGGATGTATAACAAACACGAAATAGAGAGCCATACAAAAACTTGTGGTTTTTTTGTAAAAAAAATAAAAATAATAACTTTAAGAAAAACTGCATAATGCCGAATATTTACCTGACTTCACTGCAAATACATATTATACCCAGAAATAAAATAAACACAAACTAAAAAACGTATTATTCAGGATGTTTAAAACAGATGGGAGATTATTTTAGAAACTGTTACAGTCATGATATGAAACTGTTTACATAATTTGTATCTTATTAAAATGAAGTTTGTATGGTTACCTGACGTGACTTGTGTTACCCAAACACTTGTAGAGAACTACCTTGTAAAGTAAAAAGCATAAATGATCATGTAATTGACTAAAGCACAGGTTTAACAGAGTTATTAAATAAGCAGGCCTTGGAACATTTCCTACCATGGCTGCACGGTGGCGCAGTGGGTAGCACTGTTGCTTGTAGCAAGAAGGTCCTGGGTTCGGCATGGACCGGTCTGTGTCTGAAGGTTTTAAAAACCCAGTCTGGGTATCGACATGCTTAAAGGGCTTTCATCACAGTATTATCCTCTAATGTTTGGGTTCAGCCCTGGAAGGGATTCTTTCTGCCCAGTGCTGTTGAGTTTGTGTTCCAGATGGTGGTGTGAGTCAAAGAGTAGATACTGGTCTGTGTGTCTGTGTTGTTAAGACTTCCAGCTTCCTTGACGTACATCCCACAGCCCAAAAAAGGCAGCATATTGTCTTTACTATCCTCTCTTGTAAATTTGATGTGATTATCCGCTGAGTTGATGTGTAAAGGGAAAGCTTCCACTTCTTGGACTCAAAGTTTCACCCAGGTGTTATCCACGTATATGAAACAGTGGCTTGGTGCTAGTCCTCTGTAGTGGCTGAGCACTCAGTTCTCTACCTCCTCCATGGTGAGGTTTGCCATGATGGGTGATACCGGATACCTCATTGCACATGCATCTTTCTCCCTGTAAAAATGGTCTCTGTACTTAAAATAGGCGGGGGAAAGGCAGAGGTCTAGTAGAGCACATATTTGGTGACGTGTCAATTTAGTCCTCTGGCTTAGAGATCCATCCAGCTCGTCGTGTCCGCAAGGTCTCCACAGCCCCCGAGGTGGGAATGCAGTTGAAAAGTGAGATATCAAATAAACCATTGTATCCACTGGTGCTAGTTTCAAGTGCCAGATTTTTTGACAACTTCTGTGGAGTTCTGTGTATGATGAGGACTGTTACCTACCAGTGGAAATAAAATGGGGTGAGGTGTTTGGCAATGTTGTACGCAACTGAGTTAATGCTACTGATGATGGGTCTGAGTGGTGTCCGTTCCTTGTGTATCTTAGGGAGTCCATATGTGCATGTTATGGCTTCTCCAGGGTACAGACTGCGTTAAAATACACGGTCAATGACATTTTCTTTATTTAGCTTTTGAAGATAATCTGTAATTTGCTTTTTGTAGATGGTGGTGGGGTCATTCTTTAGGTCTTTCAAGATTCACAGATGCTCTCCATCCAATCTGACAGGGCTTCCGTTGCAAGAAAATGGACAAAAGCTTTATTCTTTAGATGTGCAAACCTGGCAGAGCCATGCCCTAAAATACTGTAATTGCAGCAAAAAGTCATTCTACAAGACATTGCCTCAAGGGGGTTGAATACAAATGCTGCTTTTATTTGTGAGGCACTGTACTGTATGTGTTGCTTTCATAAGTATGAAGAAGAGCAAATCCTGTAAATGACCTCTTCTGTGCCCGACATGGAACCCTGTACAACAGAGCAACAGCAAAGGATTAAAAGGCAGTCAGCGTCATTATTTAGCTTTAGTTATTTTGAATCTGTTGCTAATAAAATGTTTCCTCAGAGGCTCTGAACAGTTAATCCAGACAAAAAAAATCCTTCGTTGGCTTAACTTCTCTTGTTTTTTTTTTTTGGCTATTTGGTCCTTGGTTTTGATTTTCCAATAACTGAGCTGAAAATAGATTTTGGGGGGGAGGGGGGTGGGGGTGGGGGGTGGGGGGGGGGGGGGGGAGGATGTCACGGATAATATTACTTTAACATGTTTTATTGAAAGTCTCAAGAAATGATCACAAACGTGCTGGATGTGACACATAATCAAAACAATGACTGCTTTCTTTTTTTGTTTTGTTTTCTAGTGGCATTCGTCTCTGCCTCATGCAGGGTATTGTAAGATTTTGCAGACAGTGTACAGCTTCTCTAATTTGGGCTGCATTGCACTGACTGAGGCAAATACTGTAGCTCTTGCTCTTTGCAAAGTTACACAACCTTTGAAATTTAGAAGATATACTAAAGCAAACAAAGAGTTTTAACAATCTGTTTCAAATTTGCCTCAGTTTAACTCCTAAAACCCACATAGAGAGAGTAAAGCATTCACAACAGACTAAGAAGTTACTTACTACATGTAAGCTTTTGAAATTGCGTGAAAATCTCTTATTTTAGCTATTCAGCTGAATTTTAGGAACATTTTTTAACCAAACCTGTGCTGATGTTACACACGGACAGTGGTGACAAAGAGAGTTCAGTTAAAAGCAGTGCCTCTGTCTCTTTTAGACAGACAGTGGAGGTAACATAAATGAGTTATCACAAAACTGTCTTTCTGAGAACACAGCCCAAGTGCTATAAATGATTAATAAGCTCTTCCTCTAGTATTTCAGCTCCCAGGGGCCCGTTGTCAGAGTCTGCCTTGTAGCTGAGATATAAGAACAGTGTGCCGCGAGTCTCCACAGATCCTTCCTCATCTGTCTGCTTTGTGCTTCATGTGTCATCTCACCTCTGTTTGCCACGAGCACATGAAAGGAGAGTATCAGGAGTGGCATGAGATGCTTCTGACTTTCAGCCTCTCTGTGATGTTTGGAGTCTCTTCTCTGCCCTGATTAGAATTCATGCAGCATATATTACTGTAAATTTGCCTGAAGGCTAAAAGTACATTGCTTTTTATTTTGGTTCAGCTGAGAACACATTTTCATGTTTGGGGCACTGAGGCTATTTTTGTTTTGCAGTTGTTGAAATGTGGAGAGCAAGAATCATACCTATGAGTGTCTTTGCAGAGGTTTTTACTTCATGGGACATCCATTTTGATTAGCCTCACTGTACCTGTTAAAATATAAATACTACAAGTAAATGGAAACTCACTAAACATGTGACTATGCCTAAAACACAACTGTCTCTTAAAAGCTTCCATAGACATTTTTAATAATCAGCCCCTTAAAGCAGAGCGGCCCTGTGAAGGTTCTTCAGCTGGACGTGGATGTTCCTTTGGTGAGCTTGTGCTCAGGGAAAAATAAAAAAGTCTGGGCACATTTTAATTTTCCCGAGGAGGCATGGCAATCCCCACATATTGACTGCTTTGTCAGAACCTGGGCCAAGACTTTGGATAACCATGCAGGTATCTAGATGTCTGTCGGAGCCTTGGCAGCTGGTAGTGGGCACAAGAAGACATGTCAGAATAATTCGAAGAGCAGACTGTGACACCTCTTCATTTGTTCTACTGTCCACGGCTTGGGCTTTGAGAGAGTGCTCTCCTAATACAAGTGGACCATCCAACCATAAAGTCTTTCCGCAACTGTTTCATACTAAAAGAAGCAAAACCTATAACCCCCATTAGCTATATATATATATATATATATATATACATAAATATGTATATACAGTACAGACCAAAAGTTTGGACACACCTTCTCATTCAAAGAGTTTTCTTTATTTTCATGACTATGAATATTGTAGCTTCACACTGAAGGCATCAAAACTAT
>JAHUTJ010057781.1:0-36039 GCA_036250325.1 Characodon lateralis | reverse complement strand
CTCTTACTGGTGCAATGTGCAATCAATGAAGACTGGCTACCAGGCTGGTCCAATTTAGCCATGAAACCTCCCACACTAAAATGACAGGTGTTTCAGTTTCATTGTCCAACCCCTGTATATACAGTGGGGAGAACAAGTATTTGATACACTGCCGATTTTGCATGTTTTCCCACATGCAAACCATGTAGAAGTCTTTAATTTGTGTCATAGGTACTCTTCAACTGTGTGTGATGGAATCTACAACAAAAATTCAGACAATCACATTTTGTAGTTTATAAGTAATTAATTTGCATGCTCTTTGTTGGTGTTCTAATCTTTTTAAAGCATTATGAGCAGATTTTTTCACATGAAGAACATACAGCCTCATTTAAGTAATTATGTTCAATCAAATAGTACTCTAGAAGTGCTCATCATTGTTTTCTTTTGCAAATATGTTTTAACCTACTTGGTATTTCATATTTTTGCTGTATTCAATATTTTACAGCCACAACCTTTGAACAAAGTGAGAGCAGACACGAACCAGTGACAGAGTGTCAGTGTGAGATAAAAGTAGGTTGATCAGGGAAAACTCTTCTCTCTTATCTTTTCTTCGTTCTCTGGAGACATCTTAGCAACACACATCCAACCTAAAATGCTAAAATGGTTTTATCTATGCTTCTCAGTACTGGGAAATTATATAACATTACTTAAATTTTGCAACGAAGATGGCTGTATTTTTATCTGTTTTCCACTTTTGAACCATTTCTGGCCCAGGAACAGCCTGTTAAACACTGTCTCTGCAAATGTCAACATTTAACAAACATTATTTTTTCTAATGTTAAAAGCATAATATAACACATTTAATCCATATTTTTGTGCATGTGCATTTTACCATCTTTTCTTACTGTCATCTTTTGTAGGTTGTAAGTAGGACCAAAATGCAGACATAAACTTAGAATGAGTATGGGGAAGGATTTAATGATAAGAAAGAAAAATCACAAAACTGGACCGAAGCAAACAGGTCATGGATCATGGACAGAAAAAAGGAAGAAACCAGTAAAGAACAATGAAAACCAGTGAGCTTGTTTACTGAGGGAGGAGTGGAGAATGACATTGGATCCAGGTGAGCTAATCAGGATAATGTGGAACTCTCAGAATAGAGTGCTATGCAGGGGAACTGAGGGAAGGAGTCTAATTAACACAGGGAACTAAGGCTCTGTGCACACGACAACAATTAATAGAAAATGGGATTGGATTTCAGTTTCTGGTTACACATCTACATGACAACATTTTAAGTGTAATCTCTGTGCCCAACACACTAGTAGAAATGTTGAAAAGCTGTGTAATTTCCCTGCTACGCAGCTATTAGGTGGTATGTTCTCAACAATATATGCATGCATACAAAAACTCCCTGCGCCATCCACTAAATAAACCTTCAGCATGACAGGGGCTTTTAGGTTTATAGGGACAGACGACAAAGTTCCAATGTTGCTTCAGATAGCTTTGAATTATAAATCGAAATTTCAAGAAAACATCCGTCGGCATCCGTTGCCGTCATGCTGTGCACGTGCACATTAATTTCTGATGGCACTCATACTGCGCATGTGCCAGGGATTCTCCATACTGGAAGCTTCTGTTTTTCCTGTGTACACGACAACGGAGACCAGTAAGTTTTTAAATCCTTCCTCACTGGAACCTGTTTTCAAATCGTTACATTGTAAGAGGAAACATGTGCCATTGTGGTGAACACAAACAGCAAACAAACACAGCAAACTTTTACGTTTTCATTAAAAGAATTGTCATGTGCAGAAGGCGTAAATTTTACACAAAGAAAACTCAAAACCAAGATGAAAAAGACTAATACTGCCCCAAGAGAATAAACTAGGATAAACAGAGAACAGAACAAAAGAAATAAGTAAGAAACTTAAATTGAAGAATCAACCTATATCGCAGGACCTGTTTAACACTAATGAACACATAATGAACTAAATACGACAAGACCATTGTAACATTAATAAAGAACTCAGCAGTGATTAAAACACAAACAAATGAAAAGCAAACCCAAACATACAAGGATTATAATAGTCACATTATACAATGCCTTGCAAAAGTGTTGATAATCCTTAAACCTTCACCACATTTTGTCAGATTTAAATCAAAAACTTTAATATATAGGGGCTTTATGTGATAGACTAACACAAAGAAGAGTATAATTGTAAAGGGAAGGAAATGTATACTTTTAATATTTTTCATTAATACAAACCCAAAAAATGTGGCATACATTTGTATGTAATACAACGCTACCAATTACCTTTGGACATCAGCTAATTATTAAAGAGACCACTTGGGTGTAATTTTATTACAGTATTAATCAAGCTGTTCTGTGATGGTCTCAGATGTTTGTTAGAGAGCATTATTAAAAAAATGTGTAATGAAGACCAGCAAAGACTACATACAACTAAGAGATAAAGTTAAGGAAAAGTTTAAAGCAGGGTAAAGTTTAAAAACAATATCCCAAATTTTCAACATCTCACTGAGCATTGTTCAATCTCAAAAATGGAAAGACCTGTCTTGCTTTTCTTCCACTTCACAACTACTGTATGTGCTTCTTTTGGTCAATCTGTGAAATACAGTTTTAAAAGGATACATTAGAATGTTTGGTTGTAGCTAGATGTTTAAAGGGAAAGAACATTTTTGCAAGGTGCTGTATTTTCATAAAATAACTAAAGTTTTTTTTACCGTCAAACTCAGCTTGACCCACTCCTACAATGATGATGGACATAGGAAGCTTGGCAGCCTGTAAAGTAATCAGAATACAAAAGATATTTGTTGTACAAAAAATATTTGTTCCCTGGAAAAAACACTGCGACTGTGTAGAAATGTCCTTTATCCGAGGTTTCCATGATCTCATAACATTAATGTTGTGTATTAACATTTTACATGCTAAATGACCCTCGGTTAAAGTAAAGAAAACAGAGATTAACTCATATTAGGAACGTATCTGAAAGACAATAAAGAGGTTAATACGCTGGCATTATGATATAAAAACCCAACTTGTTTCCTAAAATTATTTATGACCTGTCTTGCTTTTCCAGAAATTATACTGATCTTAATGTATTTATTTTTTCATATGAATGAACCCCATTACATTATGAGCAGGACACTAAATGTTAGTTATCAGACTCTAGGGGAATGAACTGACTTGCTTGCACTAACAGTGTAACTTAAAATGCAGGGGCAGATTTATTATTGTGGATGACATTGCTCTTCAGCACTACACAAACAATCTAACCATAGCAAGTAACTCACATAAACAGTTTTTCACCTAAAAACATTATAATCTTATCTTACAAATCACAGCTTGCCTCAGCAAAATGTTTACCTATAGAAAGTGCAGAATGTGGGGAACAAAAATGCTGGACTGGTTGGTTGAGACGTAAGCTTGGAGAGAAAAAAAAATGGCCAAATTTGTTGGCAGCGAACTTGAATAGGTCTTATATTGCAGCAGATGGATGAGCCAGGAGTGGAAGGAAGGGGGGAGGTGCTAGTTCAAGTAATTACAGCCACCGTCCCCATTCACCTGCCCATCGACTCCAAGCTCCACCTCAAGTCAAATAAGACAACAGTTTGGTATATAACATCACCATTTTGGAAACAAACATCTGATAGAATTGCCAGGTGAATATGTAGGACCATGGTATAGTGCCTTTGCAAATGAATTCACAATAGCATGTATTAGATCAAAGATTATTGGTGTGTTAGAATAGCCCAGTCAAAGTACAGATCTAAATCCAATTGTTAATTTGTGGTAATACTTAAAAAATGCTGTTCACAGGGGTTTGCCAGCTAATTTGAGTGAGTCTGAGCTGTTTGCAACAGACAAAACAGGTGTAACTGCAATGAAAGGAAGTTTGCCAAAGTATTGGCTCCAGTGGGCTCAATACAAATGAATTCTACGCTTTGCAGTTCTTTGTCTAAATTCCCGAAAATTCTGTATTGTTTTGGTATGTCGTGATCAACATACCCAGTGATCAACTCCTTGGAATATACTGGTCCTTTCATTCAAATACATGCACTTGTACAGTATTTACAGAAATCTACGCTTTTGTGTTCAGCTAGAGAGACCCACCTAAACACATCATTAACATCAAATGCTGCTAAAACTAATCAGCCATGGCCCCCTTTTGCCATTGTCTTCACAGTCTATCAAGAGAAATCTGTATCAAGACCAAGCAAAGTTCAGATATGCACTGTAATAACTAAGAGTGTCTTTGCACTTCAGTCAGATTCCAGGAATGTAGGTGTAACATATGTGTTTTCCAAATCACACATGCACAGAAAAACTGCTTAATGGATGTGATTTTTTTGGGAAGTGATATTTTTGTGGGTGTGTGGTACACAATTCAGCTACATGCATTTAATCAACTTATTACAAGGTTTATGTAAATGATTAATGTGCACTTGTTTTATTTTTAACCCCTTTGATTTTGAATGATAAAAGTCACATTTCTGCTACAGCAACTCACACAGCACAGTACTTCAAGTACACCTTTCTGCATCTACTCAGCCCAGATTAGCAGGTATTATAAGCATTTAAGGGTCCTCAGAAGGAAAATTAATTTTCATTTGACCGGTAGTGATGCATGCTTGTGAAATTATTCTTACACGTTTTTATTTGATTTAGTTGCTCTCTTATTGTGTGTGCATACAATGCTCATATGTAAACCTGCATACATGTGATGGTTTGAGAAGTAACTTTGTCATCTGCAGAAACTAAGATTTTGGACAAAGCTCATGGCCATGACATCTACCACTATTGCCAACTCCTCAGTAAGGAAAGTGGCCATAGGCTATATTGTGAATCAACATGGAGAGCAAGGGCTGAATTGAATGTAGAGAACAAAAGAAATGGGTAAAAACTCTGAATCCTAAAATACACAGTATTTACCCATTTTTATGACAGCTCCCAGGAAGGTTTCTCACACCAGGAATCCCCATGATGTCACAGAGGTATAAAAGCATGAGAAGAGCAGTGTTTCTCTTCTTTGCTCTTTGCTCTCCAAAGGCTGCATTGGGGAGAACACACGCGTGAATGTCTTCATAGCTGGCAGAGTAAAAGACTGCATCTTCAAAGAAACCTTGGATCCAAAGTAAAGTATGGTCTGTTGTCTGTGTAACCGGTGACCATACCCCCAGCCCAAAATAAGACTAGCTGGCTGAAACTTTTTGTCCGAGCTCCTGCAGAAAGAATGTGAGCCAAGGATTCTTCAAGAAGTTGACTGTAATTACGAAGTGGTTTTTCCTTTCACTGCCTTGAAGAAGACGACATTTGAAACCTCAATTTTGCACTCCTGACACGTGTGGCAGTCCAAGCAGATGCTAGCCCTAGCTGCTTTATTTAATTGTTTTTTTGCTTTGTTTTGCTTAAACTGTAATGGGACAAGCCAATCGGTGATTCAAACTATCTTAATGAGGGGTTTGTGCGCTGATAGTTTGGTGAACTTGTTCTGTTTTAACACTTACCTTTCACTAACCTGCATAAAATATGTCAGCATAGTCCTTATAAATGTTTTCTATTAGCTGAGCTAATCCCAGATGTGACATCATCATGCCTGCTGTCCGTCTGCGAAATTGTAATTCTTTATCCATTTTTTTTGCTGCCATCTTATTGTCCGTCACTCCATTCAGTCACTGTGATGGCTAGTTAACACAACATTAGAATTAAATTCTCTAAGATGTTGTTGATTTTCAGCTAATGATTTTTGAAACATATTGTTTTATTTTCCCTTCTGCTTTACACTGGTTGTTGGAACGCTTATTAACTGTTGTTCTTTGTTAGCTTAGTGAGCTAATGTGGCCTCATTTATTTGGCCTGAAAGCAATCCCATATATGATTCACATGCAGTCAGAGGTAAACAACTGTTTGGACTGCAGCTGAGAGGGACTGCTGTGATACGGCTGACTGTGGGGGCTTTTAGACAGGTAGGGTCCCAAAAAAGCCCCCTCTGGTTATTGAAAAGAGACAAGGAGGGGTCAAAATGAGGTGAGATTCTTCCATGTATCCATGTAGAAATGAATTAAACCCTCACAATCAAATCAATGAAATATAAATCAGTAAATATTCACATTCTGAAAATGTGAAGTCTAGAATGTCCATTCGGAGTCATGTTATTAACTTTTTTTTTCTTTGGCAGAAGTGTATCACTATGATTAAGACTAAAAAGATTACAAATGATGAAATGAGAGTTTAATCTTTAGACTATCAAATTAATAATGATCATACTACATGGATAAGATGCCATGAAAAAGAGAATGAAGGATTATTTCTTTGAAAATCAAGTTAGCCATATATCAATGATTGTGGATGGAATTAGGATTTTGACATTTATGACTGATGAGTAGAAAAGTAATAATGATCGATTTTTTATAATAATAAGTGCTAGTGGATTTTGAATCGACTATATGTTTAAGAAAAGTACTTATAATCACTTGCGATGCATGAACAAGAAAGGATGAAGTTGAAGTAATGGTTTTTAACTGTAACTGAAGCAAAAGTAAAAAACTGAGAATGGACAGTGTGATACTGGGTAAAGTTTAAGGTTGAGCAGAAAAGGGAGAGAGCTGTATGCTGACAAGGAGTGACGGGGGCCAGCTACGTGCTGATGGCGAGTATCTTAAAGGCCAACAAACTGCAAAAAAAGTCACTGTGACCGCAAGAATTGGGCAAGAATGAGGTGTTGAGCAAAAGGGTAACTTGGTTAGGAAGTGGTTGTAATGTTCCGATACCGGATCACCTAAAATATGCATAGCTTTGTCATTTGCTAAATTTGCCATTTGCTTCTAAAGATATATCTGACTCAACACATACAGCTAAAATCTTCAATAAACTCACATCCTGCTCTTGCTGACATTTTGTACAAAACAGTTTGCTGAAGTGCAAGGCTATTGCAAGCATATTTAATCTGTTTTGATATGACTCATTGGCAATTTAGATCATAACATTTCAGTGTGGTTTGTGTGAAGAGAATAGTAATAGAAAAAGTTGTCAGTAAGAAATATTTGATACAGTATATATGATAATTGTGGTAATTTCCCGTGTGCTTCTTTTTTTTTTTTTTTTTTGCACTGACCATATAAAACTACTGTGAATGCAATTTATGTTTGTCTGAGTAATGGTGGGAGGCATTACTTGGAATACCCAACATAATAAATAAACCATTATGCATTAAAGTAAATCTTTTTGTGTGTTCCTATGTTACTGGCAGGATTTATGCAGGCACAAGGCTCCTTCATTAACAGTAGTTCACACATTAACATTTGCTCTGCACCTCCTTTTTTTTGCTTTACAGAAGTATTCATGCCCCTTAGATGTTTTCCACATTTTGTCCCATTACAACTCCAAACCTCAATGCAATTTATTAATATTTTTTACAACAATAAACACAAAGTACTGCATGCTTTTTGCTTTCCTTCAGTATGTACAAGGAAGCTCAGCAGACTTAATGGCAGGATGGGTTGAGCTAAATACAGGGCATCCTGGAAGAAAACCGGTTAGTCTGCTAAAGACTTGAAACAAGGCCAGAGGTTGATCATCTAGCAGGAAAATGACAAACCTATAGCTAAAGTTAAAGGGGACATATCACGCATTTAAATCCTTCCTTTTCACACTGAAATCATTTAGCTGTGCTGTATGTAAAGTAGGACTGCAAAGCTTTGGTTTGAATTCCTTGTTATTGTAGCTCTTCAGGCTCCTCTATTACCCCTGTTCTGAGGTGAGTCTGAGAGCAACTTGTTTTGGTGCCATCTCTTTAAATGATATTGAGGCGCTTCACACCTCGCCCCCCCCTCTAGGTCAAAGAGCGTCGGCCATTCGGCTATTTTTGTAGTTTGATAACAGAGATACAATTGTCTAACACCGCAGAAACAAGACAAAAACGTCAAAAATAATGTAAAACTGTTTCATAATAATACTATTCAAAACATGCATTACGGTTCTGTCCTCAAAGAGCTAAAAGCAGTACACAGCACTAACACAAGCAGAAGGCACGATGCTTCTGCTATCAAAACAATGGCCAAGACGTCATATCAACACACAATAAATGTGTGTAAAATAAAGTTTGTCGTCATTCTAACGTTATCTGCAGCTCACCGCTTTGCTGTGTCCGTTGTTTTCATAGACAGAAGGAACTGACCCCTTAATCAGACAAAGTATTTCAGCAAATCCTTCTTGATACTGGTGGAGATTGATGAAGCATTCCTCCTCTAAAGTGCTGTACGCAGACAAAGAGAAATTTCCCACTGATGTGGGAACATTTCAATGAAAAATAAAATTTAACCAGACACTCCGAAGAGGTTCTGATGCTGGTGGACAGTGTAATAAATTGTGTGGGTTAATACACCCAACAACCAAACATTTAGACGTATCTACTTGCAATGTCAGCATACTTGAGCTTGGACTACAAAATTACAGCAAGAAATTAAAATGGGGGATACGCGAAATGGTCAGCCAGAAGTTCATGACCTTGTTTAGTAGTTCCACAGCAAATACTGTGATGTAACAGTTCAAAATACAGAATAGAGAATAGAGAAAATTGAATGGACTGAAAAATATGACCCTAACAGAATATAAAGATATCTACGCAGCACCTGGAGGGACTAAATTCAACTTTTCGGCACTCCTGCAGACTCCAAGTACACAACAAAATGTATTCAAGGGCTAAAAAAGTTCATGATATGTCCCCTTTAAAGTGGAATATTTATATAAGTGGAATCCAAGTCCAATTTCCAATTGCTGCTGTATTGCATACTTTGGATGCTTTCCTGCAGCTGATTTAAATAGCTGCAATGCTTCCTCATTATTCCATCAGGATTTGCAGAAGCCTGATGATGAACAATTCCTTTGATTCAGGTGTGTTAAACAAAGGAAACATATTTAAGTCCCTAGGTGTGCTAAACTGATACACACATACCCCGTCAAGGAATTGTAGAAGTAGTTGCAGTAAATAGTTGCTTTACAAAATACTATTTTTGAGGTGGTAAATGCATATGCACACCACATTTTTTATTTTTGGAAAAATAAGAGTTACTATATAATTTTTCTTCCACGTCATAACTGTGCCCTATCTGGTTTGTACATTACATAATATCATAATCAAACATATTCAAGTTTGTGTTTGTAGCATAACAAAATGTACAGGACATCTTAAATTTAAAACTGAGTGTATCCTATACATTCTGTTTGAAAAAAGAAAATACCTATTTAACACAAAGGCTACGAATGTAAAAGGTTTTGAAGTAAACTGCTATTGACAGATCCCCATTATTAATAGAGATGAAACAACGCACAGAAGGATAACAGTGGAAGATGAGAAAGGAAAAAAAATAGTCAAACGCAGTGTAAAATTCAGACTTTTGATAGAAATACAAAAAGAAACAATGAGGATCAAGAGATTTAGCTTTTTAAGACTGCTATATATGCAGACCCAGCAAATTCCCTTGAGTAAAAGGATCCTATGATTTCACAGAGAAGCAAAATTAGGCTGAAACCTAGATGTGAGTAGAGGTAGAGGTTGAATATGCTCTGTTCATCTGTACGAGCAATAATAAAATGTCCTGCTTCGTACTCACAACTTAACCAAACACTTCCAGATTTTCTGAATCTGTTTCTCTGCTCTTTTTAAACATGAATTCAAGCATGATTTAGTTTGAGCAAAATATATCTATAACCTCAACACCATGTTCTCTCTCACCAGGAGCAGTGGAGGGTAAAGGGGAAAGAGCAGTGGAAGCAGCAAGCATCAGGAGTCCACAGGGCTGGAGGCTTTGAGATAGAGCAGCAGGCAAGATCTTAAAAGGAAGGTGTGGCTGTTCTAATGTTTTGATTAACAGTCGCAAATTCCCTTTAAATCCAGTCTGCTGGGTGTTCTGTGCCTGTGGCAGGATGAGGAGGTGCAGGAAGAGGGGAGAAATTGGGAGACACTAAACAAAAAGAAAAGGAGTAGCACACATCTGCTGTTTGCAGCCGAAAGAAGGAAAAAATCGAGTGATGACAAGTTTCAGGAAAGCCTCTGGGGAGTAGATTTATTTTTGTGCTATATTCATAGAGGCAGTAACACCTTTCAAATATCTGTAACATATTTTCTTTGGTAGGTAGGTAATAATCTGTAGCTTAAACTAAAAACAAACACTCTACATCCACTCTATTGTTCTTAAACATTTTGACACTGTTACATGAAGCCGTGTCTTTAGGGCTTTTTCTGCATATTGCTGAACAGCTGTTGTTGTCGCAAACTCCTGCTGTGTCTGGATTGGTGTGAAAAAAACAGAAAACTAGACTGCTGAATCCAGAGCTGATAACCGTTTTAGCTTTTTACATTTATGGGTTACCTGCTTTTCTCTTTGTTTTTAAATGTCAGCTAGTGCTTTTTGTAAAACAACCAAAAAAAAACATTTTGTTAAAAAACAAAATTTAACAGTGAGTGTTTTTTTTCTTCCAATGTTAAGTAGAGATGATTTAGTTTAAATTATTGTGTATTGCAGACTAAATGTAAAGAATCCACCACCATTTGAAATCACCCATAACACTATCCTATATTCATGACATAATATTTTATCTACAGAGCAAATTTTCTGAACTGTTGTTTGCATGTAATAAAAGTGTAAATTATCTTTTGTCTACTCCTAATGTCTTTACCAGGTGCATAGTTAGACCTGGGCTTCGGGGGCAGAAGCCCCGGATGTTCTCTGAATAGTCCCGGACTTCTTGATAGAAGAAATTTAGAAGTATTAAAAACATGCAGCCACAAAATGGTATTGCACTTCACATTATTATTTAAAAACCATCAGATTTTTCAATTGTGTTCCAGATAATCACCTGCCGCTCCACCTAACCTGACAATGAGTTAAAAGGAGAAGACAAAAAAATAGTTATTTGCGCACTTGCAGCACCGCTAATGCGCAACTACGCGCACAGCCAGAGCCAGAGCCACAGCCAGAGCCACACTCCATTCTGGAGAAGTCCAGAACAGCAGTTTACTCCAGGTCGACCTGCCTCCTTCATTACCTGAAAAGTTACACTGAGCGGCTCGAACAGGGCTCATTTCAGAGGAACCGTGGAGCCAACTGAAGAGTGGGAGCCTGGTGCATGTGTTCAGGAACAGGTGGAAGCCGAGCAGTATAACCCAGACGAAGATAGCGGTAAAACCTGAATGCTGACTCCGAATGGGTTCATTGTAAGTTACAGCTAATCACTTATTCACCCAGCAAGACACGAGGTGGAGGTTCACTCTAATGAGCATCTTCAAGGTCATGATGAGGGACTTTCACCTGAGCTACAGGTGAAGTTAAATGATGTGGCTGTGATAGAAAACAGTAGCAACCTTCTCTGTGAGCTTCTAGCGGGATTTGCATCATAANCCAGCAAGACATGAGGTGGAGGTTCACTCTAATGAGCATCTTCAGGGTCATGATGAGGGACTTTCACCTGAGCTACAGGTGAAGTTAAATGATGTGGCTGTGATAGAAAACAGTAGGAACCTTCTCTGTGATCTTCTAGCTGGATTTGCATCATAATGTGAAAATATCTGGTCCTTTACTTCAGTAAAAAATGCAATTTAAGAAGATTTAAGAAAGGCAGAAACTGAAATTGTGAAGTTTCTGTCAAAGACAAGAATTCAATGAAGACCTGGCGATGCTTAAGGAGCATCATGAGGTAAAAAAGAGTTCACTTTATAAGCTCAATCCACTTTTGCAAGATGAAGATTCGTGTGGAGGCAGGTTGAGCCGGTGTCTGCTTTGCTGCACGACACTAAGCAGACAGTGATTTTACCAAAGGATTCCCACATCTCGAGGCTTGTCCAAGTGCACCACATGCAAAAGATTGCACGGCACCCCTAGCAACGGCTCATGGCAGACCTGCCAAAATGCTGGGTCCAACCTGATGATCCACCATTCACAAGAGTCGGTGTTGATTATTTTGGCCCGTTCATGGTGAAAAGAGGAAGAGGACAGGCAAAAAGATATGGCGTTAATTTTACATGTCTTTGCAAATGTGGCCGAAATCTGATTTCTTTTGGGGTCAAGTGATCAGGTCAGGCTGTTAAAAGCAAGTGGGAACACTCAGATCTGGCCCGTATCTTTTTCAAGTCACATTTGAGCCACATTCATACGTGGTCCTGAATCCGACTTGCATCTGAACTTTTGGAATGTGACTCCAGTGGGAGCTACCAAGGCGCATTAGATGTCACTTTCCGTCACATTCATCACAATTTTGCGCCACTCTGCAGGAAATGGTAGCAGTTAGCAAAACAGACTTGGGGCTAGAATAGTACTGCACAGCGGAGGGACAGCGAGACGTTACAGCTTCTGAATAAACAGAGATGAAACTTTATTCAAGCCTAGTTGAAAAGCTTATAGGAACCGTTGGGATGTGGATCGTAGTTTGAATTGTAAAATTCGTATACCACCGCTCAAACAGAGGACTTTAAAATTCTATCGAGGTTACCAAGCATGTGATGATCTGCCCCTGCTGCAGTCCAATACACTGTATTGCATCAAGTATTCTGCCTGTGGAGTTGAGAGGAGAGGCGCTGACATATATGATTAAAAGTTACTCTTGACATGATAAAGTTCTGAATAAACTCAGTCTCTGTAAAGTTGTTAACATCCCTATCCCCACCATTGCTGGCTGTGTCTCAAAATTCAAACAGTTTGTTGTGCTACACTGGCAGTCAGAACCCCCTAATATGGAGCCAGAAAGAGTTTCATTATCCTTTTATTCACGTTTCTCACACAGCACCTGCTGACAATAAATGGCTTCTGTTGTGCATTTAAACCATAACACCTATTTCTCCGTGTTTACTGTTGTGCTGCACTTGATGATGGACTTATTGTTCTTATGCACATGTGGGTCAGTTTGGAGCCGCAACATTTTCAAAATAATGGGAATGACCAGGGCTTGACATTAACTCCCGCCAACCCGCCAAATATGGGTGAATTTTAGCAGTGACAGCCACTCCGACTGGCCACTTTGGCTAAAACCAGCCATCACAGAGACAGTTTCTTCCCCCAGGCTGTTTCTCTGTTGAACATTCAATAGAGTACAAAACAACAGCATACAGATGTTGCAAATGCACCTTTTTATTTATATATGTGTATATTGTACATTGTATATATGTATATTCTGTAATGCAAAAATAAACCAAAGAGCAAAGTGTACCGGAGTCAAATTCCTTGTTTGTATGTACGAACTTGGCAATAAAGCTGATTCTGATTCTGATTGAATAATATATACAGTTTCTTATTGTAGTTTTTTCAAATGGGATCTGAAATAATAAGCAAGTTGAAATGCGACACTACGACACTACAACTCCCATGAGCCCCGCCTGCGTACGGTGTTTGCTCTCTAGTCTGTTCATGACCGACGTCGCTTTAATCTGTGTCCCAATTCAGGGGCTGGATCCAGTGTTGCCAGGTGTACGATAATTATCGTATACGTACGATAATTTTGCTCTCTGTACAATGTATGATCAATATTCCTAAAAAAAGGTCAAATGTACGATACTTTGACCATTCCGTGAATGTGTGATTGTAATCAGTTGTCATCAGCCTATCGCTAAAGTCTGTCGGAGTTTTTTTGTGAACCCTGAAGGCATCTGTGTCCAGATTCCGGAACAAATGTTGGAAATTCCAGCCAATCGTGCTTTTCTAAATGGGACCTACGAGTGACGTGATGCGTTGGCCTCAGAACAACGGCCATGAACGGCCATGGCTGAATAGTCCACTGCGCCCGCCCATGATTGAGGAAAAGAAAAAAAGAAAAGAAGAAGAAGCAGAGCCCGGCATTGTGGGGCTGCAGATGTTGATAAAGCCATCCTGTACTAACGCCACAAAGCTGCAAGTGTCTGTTAGACGCTATTCAACACATCAACAGACTTATTCTGGTTATGACGAGTGTACGATAATTTCCCTCAAAATACAATAATTTTATGTCTCTAATACGATAATCCTACATTTCTCACCTGGTAACACTGGCTGGATCCTTAGAAGGCCGTATTTGTAGGCCGATTACATCACAGCATGACATCGAAGGCTGTCGCAGTTCATGAATCCTTCTGAGACTCCTTCAAATGCAGCCGACAAAAGTGTCCTTCTTTTGCCCGATTTGAAGGACGGGTTGTGAGTATCATTCGTGGTCCATCATTTCCCATGATTCATTGTGGGTCAAAGCGGATTGGTCAAGCAGGGTCAGCCATGGCGGACAACAGCTTCAAAAGCTGTGATTAAATTGTGAAAAATTACACTTTCTGTGACACAAATGAACTTCTACAATGTTTTTAGTGTGGGAATATAACTATGTAGACATGAAATATCTGTTTGATTTATCAAGACATCGCTTAATTTCAAACGTGCTCCGACATTTTCGGGGTTTACCGCTCCTGCCGTAGTAACTGCTGGTTTGCCTCGCCAGCCTTCCCGGCGGTGAGGCTAGAGCATCCCAATGCGCAGCTGCTCACTTCCGGCCTCCGTGGTTTTAGCTCCCACTCCACCTAACCTGACGATGAGTTAAAAGGAGAAACAAAAAATACTTATTCGCACACTCGCGGCACCGTGAATGCGCAATTACGTGCACAGGCAGAGACGGACTCCATTCTGGAGAAGTCCAGAACAGCAGTTCACTCCAGGGCCATCGACCTGCCTCGTTCATTACCTGAAGAGTTACACTGAGCGCGTCAAACAGGGATCATTTTAGAGCAACCGTGGAGCCAACCAGAGAGTGGGAGGCTGGTGCGTGTGTGTGTACAGGAACAGGTGGAAGCAGAGTGGTATAACCCAGGCTGAAGATAGCGGTAAATTTACACATGCTGGATTTGCATAATGGTGTGAAAATATCTGATCCTTTACTTCATTCAAAATAAAAACATTTAATCCTAACGTAGCTAAACACATTAAAAGTCCTTCAGATCAACACATTGCACCTCATTGCTGCAGCCTGTCCTATAGTCCAGTTCTACATGTAGACAGAAAAATTGTTGCTCAGTAAACCAGGAAAATATCTCCTGGTGCCAGTAAGACGTAGTAGAAAGTACAAAAGTAAGTCTCCCTCTTCTCTTTCATATTTTCTGTGCTGTTTCTAAACATACAGCTTTGGGTTTAAAGATGCGGCATAATTAAGAAATCAATCATACCGATTTACCACAGATGGACCATTAATTAGTTAACTATTTTATTTTTCTGAATTACACATGTAATATTATATAGACTAAACTAATTAAACAATGATACCATATGTATACAGATGTTAATAACTGTAAAATTAGTACTGATATGGTCCAGGATGCTATATTTTAAACACCACAACTTAACACCCTTTTCTCTCAGAAAGTGTTTAATAGTAAGAACTGCACTAATGTCTCACATGCTCAGTGCAGAACAAAAGACTGTGTTGTAAAATGTTTCATTTATTATTTTTGACAGTCCAAATTTCTTCAGAAGTGGAATGAAGGGCTGAAAAGATGGCGATAAAAGAGAACAGGTTCATAAAAGAAGGAACAAATATTAATGAAATGTTTCGAAAGCTCTTGTCATAATTAAAATAAGTAAATGTGTTTCAGGATTTTACAATTTGATTAAGATTTAATAAAAATCTACTTTATACCAGTTACCTTTTTTGAAATTAGACAATGGAGGCTTAGGAGTGGAACACTTTGATGAGAGTGTAATGTTTAAAAAGGTAATTTATGTAGATGACAAAACAAGCCAATTTATCTGGCCCATAGTAAACATCTCTGAGTTTAAGAAAAAGTTTTGTCATCAAAAATTCAGATTACGTTTTTTTCTAAATACCTCAAAATGTGTCATTATTTGCTTCAGCAAAATGGTTTTTCATCAGTCCTAAACTCTGTTTCTTCTTATCATTCATTCAGGTTCTAACAAAAATAAAAAACAAGTAAAATGATTGTAAACCTTCTTTGTTTGATTCACAATAACTTACATTCAGTCTAAACCCAGCCGAGTCAGAGAACTAGTACAATATGTCCTATGTTATTTTAACTTTAAATTACTTATAAACTGTGTTATGGAAATATAAATATTTTGGGTTTGGGCTAAAGCCCCCAATGTTTTTAGACCCTAAAAACGTCCCTGCACAGAACCTTATCGGAGCTGAATGGTTGATAATGACCTAAAGTGGTAAATATTTTATGTAGTCTTGATATGATTGTGTAAAAGGGTCATTTACATTTTAAAATTTTGTAAATCTATTTCAAGTAAACCTTAGCACACTATAGTTAGCTTTAATCATATTAATCATAAATTCTCAACATTGTGGCTGGTGAGAGTGGCTAGTAACTTTGGAAAACCCCTATCCACAGTGGCCGGTGAGCAAAAAAGTTAATGTCAAGCCCTTTGAATGACTACACAAAAAAATCAGAATCCTGAAAAAAATCGGATTTGAGCATGAAGCTGTGCAGTGAGAACATAGGCAACAAGGTGTTCAGTGGTACTTTAATCCTCCAGCAGGTTCCAACTTTGGAGGAAGCTGGGGGTGTTTGATCCGCTTAGTCAGAAAGATTCTGAGCACCACTGTTAAAGAGCAAATGTTGGATGAGGATGGCCTCCATACTTTACTTTTTGAGGCAGAAGCAATCATAAACTGTAGGCCCACAACAAAGGCATCTGAATGATTTTGAAGTTTTGACACCTAATCACCTGCTTCTGCTCAAAGTCAAACCTGATCTACCTCCTGGAGTGTTAGGTAAGGATGACCAGTATGCTAAATGCAGATGGAGATAGATTCGATATCTTGCAAATGTCTTCTGGAAACATTGGTCTAAGGAATACCTCACACAACTCCAAGAACGACAGCGTCTTGAAAAGATAATGGAGACATTGCCTGACAGCAAAGGGTTTGTTCGACAAGTTAAAGTCAAGACCAAGACTAACGAGCAACGTCGCCTTGTGACAAAGCTGTGCCTCCTTCAAAAATCTGAAGATGCATAAAGATCTTGCTAAAGGTCAATGTTTATAAGAGGCATTGTAGAAATGGAACAAATTGTCTACACGTTTTTCTCTAAAAACTGTTTTGGTGCTCTAGTTTAGGAGTTTAAGTAATTGTTTCAAAGACATTGACAACAATTAGGAGCCGGTGATCTAGGATCTTAAACTTATTATTGTGGGGACTCTAAATGCATAACTGAAACTATTTGCTAATTAACTTTTTTATGCAAGCCTTTATTGATTTGAAGCACCATCATATGTATGGTTAGATAATGCACAAATTGCCAAAATGTAAATCTTATCTAAATGTAATATAATTAGTTTTTTGTTGCATAGGTAAATTTTTTGGCTAAGGGATAAGCTGAACATGTATAGTCTGTACGGGGTTGCGTGCGAGGGGTTACGTGTCCGTGGAGTGAGGGTGCCAGACAGACAAGATGGGGAGTGGAGCCGAACAGCTTTTTGACCTCTCTTTATCTCCGTTTTTTTATGCCCAGTTTGACTCAATAGCAACTCGTGGATATGTAATTTCCCTTCATTTTTTGTTTGATGTATATTGTAAATTAATAAAGTAAACAGTTATAGCAAGCTGACAATTTATTTTTGGTTTTTGGATAAGAATTATGCCGGAAGTTGCGGGAGCGTCTGGCTGTAGTTTCACTCATTAAGGATCTATACACATATATAAAAAGGGAAACCATGCCACAGGCATGGGGGCCCACCACCTGCAGGGGGAACCCATGATGGACCGATGCAAAGAGGATCAGCAGCAGACGAAGGTGGAGACCTCGACGACTCAATCTCGGGATGCTTAGGCTGGCTCTAGGGACGTGGAATATCACCTCGCTAGTGGGGAAGGAGCCTGAACTTGTGTGGGAGGTCGAGAGATATGGATTAGAAATAGTTGGGCTTTCGGGTCAGGCACAGGTTTCTTATTGGTGTTTTGGCCTACGGGGTAGTCCATAATGAACACCATGTTCAAGCATAAGGGTGTTCATTGGTGCTCTTGGCACCAGGACACCCTGGTGCTGCGGCCCGGGCTGTAGCAGAGGCAAAAACACGGGCCTGGGAGGAGTTCGGTGAGGCCATGGAGAAGAACTACCAGCTGCCCTCGAAGTGATTCTGGCAAACCCTCTGGCGCCTCAGGAGGGGGGAAGCAGTGCTTCGTCAACACTGTTTACAGTGGGGGTGGGGAGCTTCTGACCTTGACTGGGGACATTATCGGGCAGTGGAAGGAGTACTTTGAGGATTTTCTCAAACCCGCTGTCAAGCCTTCCCTGGTAAGAGTACAGACAGGGAACTCCGGGTTGGACTCTTTCATCACCCAGGCTGAAGTCACCGAGGCGGTTAAAAAGCTCCACGGTGACAGGGCTTCGGGGGTGCATGAAGTCTGTCCTGAGTACCTCAAGTCTCTGGATGTTGTGGGGCTGTCATGGTTGACACGCCTCTTCAAAATTGCGTGGCAGTCAGGGACAGTGCCCCTGGACTGGCAGACCTGGATGGTGTTCCCCCTTCACAAGAAGGATGACCGAAGGGTGTATTCTCACTATAGGGGGATCACGCTTCTCAATCACGCTTCTCAGCCTCCCTGGTAAGGCCTACACCAGGGTATTGGAGAGGAGAGTCCAGCCGATAGTCGAACCTCAGCTTCAGTAGGAGCAGTGTGGTTTTGCCCCAGCCGTGGAACACTGGACCAGCTCTACACCCTCTACAGGGTACTTGAGCGTTCATGGGAGTTTGCCCAACCGTTCCACATGTGTTTTGTGGACCTGGAGAAGGCATTCAACTGTGTGCCTCATGGTGCCCTCTGGGGAGTGCTCCAGGAGTGCAGAGTCAGGGGCCCTTTATTAGGGGCCATCCAGTCTCTCTACAAGCGGAGCAGGAGTTTGCTCTGCACTGCTGGCACTAAGTCGGACAGGTTCCCGGTGAATGCTGGACTGTGGCAGGGCTGTCCTTTGTAACTGGTCTTTTTCATAACTTTCATGGACAGGATTTCTAGGGACAGCCGAGGGCCGGGGGCGATTTACCGGTCTCAATTTACCGGCCGGTCAACTTTCCTACCCTGATACAAGCGGGTGAAATGAGTTTCCTCCGTAGGGTGTCCAGGCACTCCCTTAGAGATAGGCTGAGGAGCTCGGCCATCCGGGAGGGGCTCAGAGTAGAGCTGCTGCTCCTCCACATTGAGAGGAGCCTGTTGAGGTGGCTCGGGCATCTACACCAGATGCCTCATGGATGCCTCCCTTGGAAGGTGTTCCAGGCATGTCCCACTGGGAGGGGGCCCGCTGGAGGGACGATGGCCCAGTCCCAATACTCGCACTGCCACCTTTGTGTCCCTGAATTGCGCTTTCCAGTAAATGGGTTTGAGAGCGTAGCGTGTCCCAATTCTCCAGATTGGTCCTTAGCCCCGCCCACTTTGTGCCCTCAATCCACACTTCGGCTAAGCATGCATCTAAGCTGACTTCGCTGAAGTATATTACCCACAATTCACTGCTGCAGATGACATTCTGAGCAAAAACCAATCACAATCATCAATGTAATCAACCTTCAAATCTTAATAATAAGAATTGCGTACACTTTAGACAGCAAGCTGACAAATATATATTTTTTACTGGTTTTCCAGCCTCAACATTGTGAGATACCACTGGCTTCAGAGTGAGTATGGCCAGTCAGTAGGCCATAACACTGGAGTTACCTTTCAAACAAACACTGGCGTGGTGAGCGTCTGGAGTAAAAGCCTCCTTCGCTTCCTGCACTTTTTTCTCCTCAAAACAATTGCTTGTTGCAGTTTTAAAATATTTTTTTTAGCAGCAATAGTGCAAAAACAGCACCATTCCCGCCATTTTTGATGTTGCAGTTATGGTGCAGAGGTGCAAGTCCATGACATAACTACTGTCCCAATTCTCCAATTTTGCATGCTTGTAACCTTCAACCCCTACATGCACTTGTACAAAGTACACACTCATAAAGGGGTGTAGGGTGTAGTGTGGGTATTGGGACAGGGCCTAAGTCTCTTGGCTGGCCTGGGAACTCCTTAGGCTCCCCCCTGAGGAGCTGGAGTAGGTGTCTGGGGAGAGGGAAATTTGGGTTTATCTACTGAGTCTGCTGCCCCCCGCGACCCGGTTCTGGATAAAGCGGAAGACGATGAGACAAAATAGAAAGGCGTGAGACGAGCTCTGAAATTATTGAACAGCATAAACTCTGCACATATATGGAATGAAGGTGCGTTCGCTCTGAACAAAAGGGTTAGCTCTGGAGCTGTAGCTGGGCGGCCCGTCCTGTCCGCTCCTACAGGGCTCGGAGAGAAAGTCAAGCAATGCTTGTACCTTAATTACCCCCGTTCATGAATGGAAATACCGGATACACTGACAGTATTTCATTTGTACTTATCTTTGCATATGATCGATGATCGTATGACACTCTTGGATCCAGTTTGAAGAGTTTATGTCTTTTTGACCGGCAAAAGATATTAGCGCGCTGGGCTTCTCCTGACCGGTCCCTCTCGAAGGCCGTGTGGAAAGAGGGCAGATGTAACAACAGCTGTGCTTTTATTTGGGTAGTGGCATCACAGGAAGTCCGCAGTTATCCCGTTTCCTGGCTGTGTTGGCAGAAGGTTAATGCACTTTATTTTGAAAAGTTCCAGAAGAGTTCGTACTGGAGTTTAATGTTGAAATTCATGGTTGTGGGTCCCAACAATATTTTTTTTTAGTATAATTATACTATTAAATTTAATAAGTTTTATTGTTTCATGCATTACTTTAATGTGACAATGTCACAGACTAACGTTAATAGCAGCACAGCGACTACACAGATGGCTGGAGAGGGGGGGGGGGAATAAATAGGACATAGAAAATAGACCTCAAACATAGTTTGTGAAATATTTCACGTTAGTCTTGTTGGGTGTGTGTTTTATGGTATCTTAAAGTGAAGGGTGTTTTGGTGTGTTTGTAATAACCTTGTCCTTGTAACCTGCCTTGGCTGGACCAAGGCAGGGAAAGGTATAGGGAGCCAGGTCTAGCTGTTTATTGATTTTTTGGGTTAGTATAATTTTTGCCATTGGTTTTAGGGTTTATTTATGTAGCTTGGGTTTGTATATAGTTCATGGTTGTGGTCATTGTGGTGGTGGTTTATAGAAGGTTTTAGTTAGTTTTATGTATTTACATTAACAAGTACCTCCCTGAGAGAGTTTCAGTGGTTTTAGCCATTTAGTGAAAACAGTATTTAAGTCGCCTGTTTCCATCACTTTCTGTTTTCTTTTTTTTGTTTGCTACTGGAGAAGACACTACACCTCTGCCCTATTTGCTCTTTCACTTTTGGCATGTGCAATTTGTTTTGTAAATAGGGATTATTGCCAGAAATTAAACATTGTGGACCATGCCACTTCCTGCCTCTGCGTGTCTACTTCTGCACCTCACTTACTCCACCCCCGCACCTGACTTACTCCACCCAACCTAACAGTGGGTCAGTGGAAACACAACTACATTTAAACTATCTTAAAGCAGAAACACTGCTTTCACAAGTGGAGCATTACAGCTCGTGCTTTAAAGCTCTGCTTGATATATATAAAAGAAACTTTATTAGAAACTGCTTTGGGATTATTTCAACTGTTACGGACACGTGGACAGAAACGAAAAGGAAAAAATAAGCACAAAAGAGAGAGGTGGGGCAAAAAGGAAAAAGGGAGAGAAGGAGAAAGACTGGAGGAGAGAAAGCACCCAACATAAAGACAAGTAACAATAGACGTTGTACACTCACTCACACTCCCCACACACCCCATAGGGGCAACCAGCCCCCGGACTCAGGAGGTGGGTGGTCCCCTTTCCTCTGGGGGTGGAGACAGACAGCACCTGAACCTGAGCTGGGCTGGCCTGGGCTGGTGCCTGAACCTAAGTTACTACTGCCCGGACCCTGACCACCCTGCCCCGACCCCAGTCCCCAATGACCCCATCCTCATCCGGAAAGGGGGCCATATCCAAAAGAGGGGTCTACATTGTCCAAACTAGCCTGCCAACCAGACCCGCCACAGGATGAAACAGTCTCAACCCCCCAATGATTTCTAATCCTAACCCCATGAGCCCCCCACCGCCAATGAACCCCAACATGAATTTCCCCACAGGGCCACCCCCAACCAGGACACAGATATCGACCACATGCTCTCGAAACCCAAATGTCATGAATCCCCTCCCCACAGGGGCACACCCCCACAGGTGAGCTCCATTCCAGAAAAGCCGGCAAAGCCACACCCACGTAGCGCAAGCTCCACACACTCCAAGCACTCCTGCTGCATCCTGCCCCCCACCACACAGCGTGCTGCGATGGCAAGGCAAGCACACAACGCAACCCCAGCCTCCACCCACAGGCGCAACAGCTCAGACACCACCGAGCACCGCGCTCACAACTGAACCCCTGACCCCACACCAAGACGGGACAAACTCACCCGGCAAGAGGTCCCTGGCCAGCAGTAAGCACCCAGGGCCGGTGTCCCCCACCATGTCCCCGCAAACACACAAACACACTACATCACTGCCACTGCAATGGTAGCCCAGGAAGAAACATTAACCATCTCAGCTCCACCATCACCGCTCAGCTGATTCAAATGCTGGTGACCCCACATCCACATAGAGGACACAACCCACACCCCACAAGCTGCAAGCTGCAACCCATTTACGCCACCCTCCAGCCTGCTGCCCTGATCCTTCCCCTGACACGACAGCCAGCAGAGCAGCACATCCCCAAGCCCACCCAACCATCTGGCCAGCGCCAGCAGCCCCTGCCTGCCAGTTCATGAGAGGGAAGCATGCACCAGAGTCAGAGCCACAGAAGGAAGCAATGGAGGAAGGCCCACAGCACCCCAAGGACCATGCAGCCCGCCAACCCCACACCCAAATACCGGAGGTGCCCCAGCGTTCCGGCTACCCACACTCCGGCACGGTACAGCCCACCACACCAACCAGGCCAGCCAGCCAGCCAGCCCCTCCTCCAAAGCAACACTGAGCAGCTCTCTTTTATCAAATAAAAAAATATCCAAAAATGAACTCAGTGGTAAACAGTGCTCTCCTTCTAGAACAGAAATCCTGAGTTTTACCAAACTTAGGGTTAACTAACTAAATTTGCTGTCAGCAATAGCCCCTCTTAAATGTATGTCTATGCTCTTCGGGATTTTAAAGCACTTTCCTCCTTTTTATTTTAGCTTAAGGTTAGTTTTTAATGCATGAGGTGAGCTGTGATCCCTCTGGTCAGAGCAAAATATTTTAGATCCCTGCAACAACCCCTCTCATCCAGGAGACTGTATGGACATTGTTTGATGTTCTAAACAAATGTCTCCTGTTCATATGTCCAAAATAGAAAATTAAAAAAATCTCAAAATATTTCATCACTGACAATGCATATTAGGTTTTTAATTACTTTAGTTGTGGTCTATTTTCCCAAAAATGCATACTCATACTTTACAAGGCATTTCTCAACTAGTACAATGCCTAAACTGCTAATCTTGGTATCAACTAACAGAAATGTCCTGGAGGATGATGATGTGAAAATTTGAGAGTAAAGTATTCTGGACCTGAGAAAATGAGGTTTAAATGCCCAAAAAATAATTTCTGCCTAAAAAAAACAACAGATGTTTACGTACAAAACCTCTTGCTGTAAAGAAGGAAATAAACACAGTACATTTTAAGTACAACATCTGAGTGACCTGTAGCCAGTCTGGTGTCAACACAACAAGCAATTGAAAGGTTATACATGTTTAGACTGAAACAAATCCAGGCGACCCCTACTGAGCCATTTTGGCACACTGGCACAGTTTGGCACCATTATTAATATTTTGAATTTATTCTTGAAATTGAAAATGTGGGTTGCCATTATATATTTATAAAACTACAGCTTTTCCAAAAGAAAAAAGAAAACACAATTTTCATTTTTTCACCACTCTTTATTTTCACTCTCTAATTCCAAACTAAACAAACTATAATAAAAAAGGGTGAAAAAAGAAAATGCAAACAGTTCACTTTGAATCATGCCACACTGCAAAACAGTTCTTGGTGCATTTTGGCTATCTGCATGCTTTTTTCCATGGCGTTTGAGCTGTGGTCAGTGGATATAAGAATCAAGTAAATGCTTTTGTAGAGGAATCTCAGATGAAGATCTGGACATATGACAAGTGTGTGTCAGTCTCAATTAGTCAGCTACAAGCTAAAGAGGCCAAGTCCCCTTGTAAGGGGACCATCAGGCTTAAAATTATAAAACAAAAAACATACTCCTTGTGTATGTATGTATGTGTAACTCTGTTACGCAAGGACCTTGTGTAACAGAGTCCAATATAGACTGTGCATCCTGCTGCAACTCAGGAAGTACAACCTTCCTCAGGAACTGTGGATCATCTTCAATCCGTCATGTCTTTGTCCATTTCTGTGTTGTTTGAATGATCCACAAAACAGGACAGGTCCAAACTGCAATGGACAATTAGGTCTGCAGAGAGGATCACCAGGGCTGACCTTCCCTCCATTCAGGACATGTACAGGTCAAGGGTCAGGAAAAGGGCAGCCAACATCTCTGTAGACCCCTCACTACCTAGACACAAACTGTTTAGACTTTTACCTTAAGGGTGGCGCCGAAACAAATAAGCAAACTGCACTGCCACAACTTGCCGTGTATATGTACATGTGAATGTTTATTTATGTATGTGTATATACATGTACATTTAAAGTAAAAAAACTCTAAAACATTTTTAAATATTGTGGTTGCTGTTTTGGACTGATGTTTGATATATGATGTGAGCAATGGAAATCAAAGTCAAGTTCCTTGTTTGTACTCACAAACTTGGCCATTAAAGTTGATTCTGACTTGAAGGGATTTAAAATATTAAGAAAAGTTAGCAATGTTGTGATACACCGCGAAAACCCTTACAGCACTATAAGCAAAAACACCACAGCCAAATTGTGAACAGATTTGAGGTTTTTCTGTACATAATCTCCACATTGCAGATTCAGTGCAAGTATAGATGGGAAAAACGCAATGGGGCAGAGGTTCAATGCCCATGTGTTTTACAGATACAACTGTGTACTCTGATCATTTGATCAAAACTCCCAACCCTTTGGGACAAAGTGTTTCGCAGAATGTGACAGTAAACAATGAAAAGCATTACATTTTTTAAAAGCTCTGGTGCTAAGGATAAAATCAAAGACAATAACAAATATCTCATTGGCATGCATAGTCACAAATAATTAAATTCATCCCTCTGAGAAAAAGAGATGTTCAGTAATTTATTTGAAGTTATCCCCAACTTTGCAAGAAACGTGTTTCTAATAATGCTCACATCTCTCACACAACAAAGGACTTGCCACTGTATCCAGTCAATTACTGTTTCTCTTAACTGGTACTGAATTTGGTATTTTTGTATGGCTGCCGAACTGAGCAAAAATGTAACAGCTGATGGTTACCGAATCTCTGTCATGGAGAAACAATACTGCCCCTAGGATTGAATTTAGGTAACCTGCCATTGTACAACCAAGAAACTGAGGGATATGTTGTTTATGTGTTTGGTCATAACATACAGTAAAGCTCTAAATTATTCATACATCTATCATCAAATGGCATTCTAAACATTAATATACCTCTTTTTAGTAATCTGTTGATAAAAAATCTATTGCATAACTGGTATCAAATGCTTCCTATAACTACTCACCAGCTTTTAACATGTTTCCACTGATATTTGATTTTTCTTTCATGATGAGCTCTAGGTTCTGGGAGTGGGAAGGTCTTCTTGCTATTACCCTAATCTGTCCTGTGTGTCTCTGTGCTCCCCTGTGATAGACTGGTGACCTGTCCAAGGTCCAGCCACACCAGCTTAAATTGCAACATAAAATTAAAGTAGGCAATCTTTATAAAACTGCATTTAAAGAAAGACACACTGTTAATTAGCTGTTCAAAAGATCATTAGGCTTAAAATGTTGGTACTTGCACATACTGTAATTATTGCTTTAATGTTATTTTTTTGTCAGCCATAAGGCCCCTAATGATGCTGACTGCAAACCAATAATAATAAGGTGGGACCATACGCAACAAAATGAAAGGTGGCAAATACAGACCCCGGAGAAACTGACCCTGGCATGGAAGAAAATACCCAGCCACCATCACCAACAGTTTCTAGTCAGAGATTGCAAGAGCACTTGTTATGGAAATTTTTAGTGCCTTGCTTGATTTGCTCTTTGATACTCTACAGGAACTGACAAAAGTATTAGAACCCCTCAGTGTTGTTCCATTCTTCTCTTATTTAGTCTTAGAGTAATGGTTTCTCAGCCTTCTGCTTGCAGCTGTGTGAGATAATATGTAAGCCACACTGTTAAGATTATGTCTAGGACAACCGGTCTCATGAGAGGCACCTTGAAAACTGTTGTAGCTTATAGGAGAACTTTTGCTTTGTCTAGGCAGAATGATTTAGCAGAACTACTGAGCACATTTCCAGTGCTGTAAAAAATCCTTCTCTCTTGCAAGATTAAAATAAAGCTGATTCTGAGAACAATCATCGGTCTCTGTCTTGGTAAAAACCAATTTTTCTACAACAGCACTTAAATTTTTTACATAAGTAGAAGTACAGATACCTGTGTAAAAAAAGACTTTGGTAAAAATACAGATAGAACTATCTTACTTAAGTACAATTTAAAAAGTACAGGTTCTGCAGTGTACTTAAGTTTAAAAGTAAAAAGTAAAATAAATTGCCTTAAATGATACAAAATAACTTTCCAAAAAATCTCAAGAAAAAAAAACAGTAATGGGCGCACAAAATAGGTTAGGCTTCCTTTTTAACCCACAACTGCAGTGTGTTGGTAGAGAGAAAATAAGAAAATTATTGACTTGGTCTAGTTTTTTGCTAATTAAATTTCAGACAGGCTAATATGGATTGAACTGAACAAATTCCCTGAAAGAACAGCTGGATACCTTTCGTAGAACTTTGGTATTCTCAGCACTAACGTTGAAAATACAAATTGTATTTTTGGAAAACGAAAACTTGAAATAGAACTCGAAACAGAATCAACATGCAAACTTCAAATCTAATAAAGTCTTTTTCTCTTCAAGACTACAAAAATCTTTTCTTAACCCTTAACAGAAGAAAGTTCTCAAAGTTCTTAGAATCAAGATGTGCCCTTTTGGGTCTGAAGAGGAGTCCTGAAGTCCGAAAAAGCAAGCAGGGGTGTGTTGAGCTTCAGTGACAAATTGCACACTTCTAGGAAAGATTTCAGGAAATCCATGGTATCAGCTGGGCAACCCAGGTAGGTGTGACACACCTAATTCTTCATTGGAGGAGGACTTCCATCTGTGAACTTGAATAAAGCCCTGGATCTTTCACAATCCTGCTACCAAGCTCTTGTCTGCGCTTTGGTCCAACCCAAAACCACTCCATGACACATTCATCCAATTACACTCACTAACACACACACACACATAAACACACACACATATTCATACACTCATACACTTATGCACCCATCAGTAGTCAACTTGGGTTTAAGTGCCTTCACATTGACATGTGACAGAAGGAAGCTGAAATTAGACCCATAGCTTTCGGACTGCAATACAACTACTCTTTCCAATGAACCACAGTTGCCCAAAGACATTTAGGTGTATCCTTGTACATGAATGTGTTTGTGAATGTTGTAGCTGAGACAGCAACTGGGAATCACGAAGATGCATTGAAGGGGATATATAATGCAAAATCCACTTTTTAAGCTTTTAAATATATTTTGTTGTGTACTTGCAGTGTGTAGGAGTGTCGAAAAGTTTAATTTAGTCTCTCTGGGTGTTGCATAGATATCTTTATATTCTATTTAAGCCATATTTTCAGTCCATCCAGTTTTCTCTATCCTCTATTTCGTTTTTTGAACTATTACGTGGTAAAATTTTATTTTTCATGGAAATGTCCCCACATCATTGGGGAGATTCCTATTTTCCTCACTGCAAGGACGAGTGCCTTCAGCAACCTCTGCCAGTATCACGTAGGATTTGCTGAAAGATTTAATCTGATTAAGGGGTCGGTTCCTTCTATCTATGGAAATGACGGACACAGCAAAGCGATATGCTGCAAATAACACTAAAATGTGATGTTCTGGGGTTTGTGATAGGACCAAAGTGCAAAAACGTCTGCCAGGACACAGAGAATGAAAGTAAGAAGGCTTTTAATATCTTTACTCCCAGAATCAGAGCAGGAGTATAGCATACTCCAACCAGACAAGGCAGGACTGACACGACCAGGACATTCCGACAGGGTTACTCACAAGAAAGTAACATAAGGAACACACATGGAACGTAACAAACACAAGGAACCAGCTGGGAACAATGAAGACTGAGGAACTTAAATACGTACAAGGAAAGCAGGAGAACCAATGAGACAACAGGACCAGGTAATCAGAGAACTAGGAACAGGTGTAGGCTAGACTGCATGGAGTTAAACCAATTAACACAACAAAACACAGAAGGTCAACCTAAGGACCAGACCAGGTATAATAAACAAAAACACAAACTCAAAAACTCAGAAACTGGCTGGCATGACATAGCCCCCGCTCTGTAACGGTGGATTCCAGACGCCCACAGAGTCCAGCATAACAAAACAAAAACAAACATCCGACCATGATGGGTAGTGGGGGCCTCGGACGGCGGCCAAGAACCAAAACAAAAACAAAGTTCATGTGGGTGACCGGGAGGTCGCCCCGTCCAGGCACAAAGTTCAGGCGGGCGACCCGGAGTTCATCCCCGGCAGGCCCTGAGTTCCAGAGATCTGCAATGAAGCTTGTCAGGAGGCCGTTGTCGGAACCAGAAGCACCCACGAAGCAGGGTGTCCGGAGGAGCACGGCCACGAAGAAGCTGGCGGTGGAGCTCAGAAGGCTCAGAACCACCGTGGAGCTCTGAGGAGTGTTGTAGAAACCACTGGGTTCCTGGAGTGCAGAGCAGAAACCACTGGAGCCCTTGGTGAGGGCGTGAAGATCTGCAGCAGAGCCCTGCAGACCTGCGGGAGAGCTGATGGAGGCAGTACGTCCTCGTACCCCTCACGGACGGGAACAGGTGGAGCCAGCTCGTCCACGTGTTCCTCCGGAGCAGGAACTAGAACCAGGACTGGAGGCAGCTCATCCTCAAATCCCTCCGGGACAGGCAGAAGAGGTGGTTCGTCCTCAAACCTCTCCCGGACAGGCAGGAGTGGAGGCAACTCGTCACGGAGCTCCTCCGGAACAGGATCAGGCAGCAGTTCGTCCGCGAACCGCTCAGGAACAGGATTAGGCAGCGGCTCGTCCTCGAACCACTTAGGAACAGGATCAGGCAGTGGAAGCAGCTCGGCTTAGAGCTCCTCCAGGACAGGAACCGGAAGTGGAGGCAGTCCATCTTCGAACCCCTCACCAGCAGGAACAAGATGTGATGGGGGCTCATCTTTGGACCACTCCAGAACAGAACCATAAACAGGAGCAAGATCAGGACCAGGAACAGGAATGGAAACAGGATCAAGACCAGGAACGGGATGCGGCTGGCAGCAGTGACGATTGCTGCTTAGAGGCAAAGCCAGGAGCCAAAGCGTCACAGCAAACCTTAGTGGATAGGGGAGTGGAGGAGAGAGCAGAAAGCCTCGGCATTGGGAGCCGTGATTTCCTCCAGTGTTCTGATGCTTGGCCTCGATGGAGAGGTGGATCAGAAGATCCTGGGGGAAAAAGCTTCCCCATTCTTCCATCCAGTACTTCAGGCTGTTGACCACCTCCAATCTCCTCCATGGTGAGCAGGGTGAGGTCGTATGGTGTGAAAACAACTTTGCTATTATCTCGTCCTTTTTGGACTCCTTCTCCATTCTTCTTGCCTTTTCCATTAGGCTGGTTCCTTCTGTCATGATTTGGGGTTTGTGGTAGGACCAAAGTGCAAAGAAGTCTGCCAGGACACGGAGAATGAAGGTAAGAAGCGCTTTTAATATCATTACTCCCAGGAATCAGAGCAGGAGTATAGCATACTCCAACCACACAAGGCAGGACAGACACGACCAGGACATTCCAACAGGGTTACTCACAAGGAAGTAACATAAGGAACACACATGGAACGTAACAAACACAAGGAACCAGAACAATGAAAACTGAGGAACTTAAATACAAACAAAGAAAGCAGGGTGAACCAATGAGACAGCAGGACCAGGTAATCAGGGAACTAGGAACAGGTGTGGGTTAGACTGCAGGGAGTGAAATCAATTAACACGACAAAACACAGAAGGGTAACCTAAGGACCAGACCAGGTATAATAAACAAAAACACAAACTCAAAAACTCAGACACTGGCTGGCATAACAAAATGACGACAAACTTTATTTTAGACATGAATTTATTGTGTGTTGTTATGAGGTCCTGGCCTTTGTTTTGATAGCAGTAGCATTGTGCCTTCTGCTGATGTTAGTGATGTGTCCTGCTTTTTGCACCTTCAGGACATAACCGCACTGCGTCTTTTGAATAGTATTATTACATAAACAGTTTATCATTGTTTTTGCTGTTTTTATCTTGTTTCTGTGCCCCAAGATAATTGTTGGGTTTGTCAATATTTCTGCTATCAAACTACAAAAGTGATCGAATGGGTTAAATTGGAACGCTCTTTGACCTGGAGGGTGCGTTGTGTGAAGAACTTTAATAGCATTCAAAGACATTGCACCAAAAAAATGTTGCTTCCAGACGCACCTCGGAGCTACAATAACAAGGAATTCTGACCAAAGCATTGCAGTTCCACTTTATATAGACCACGACTGAATGATTTAAATGTGAAAAGGAAGGATTTAAAAGCATGATATGTCCTCTTTAAAATAGGGGTGGTGAGTCCAGGCATTTGGAATTCCACCACATATTTACTTCTAACAAGCAATGTGTGTGTCTTATAGGAACAATAAACATTTTTTTTCAAGTTCTCAGAACATTTTAGCAACATGTGCTGCATTCAATATGTTTCACATATGTACTGAAAGCTCATGCAACATGTGCATTGTTCCTCAAATGTGGTCATAAAGAAGAGAGTGACTGTGTGATCAGTTATTCAGAACAAGACACACAACAGCCTACCAAGCGTTTTTTTTCCCATGATCTAAAAGTGGGTCAGAGCATATTTCTAAAACTCAGTATCCAAAATGTTAAATCCATTTTGTCATGGTTGAAAATGGTTTTAGATGTGGCCTTGCTCCATCTCAGTTCTTTAAAATGAAAGACTTACCCCTTCAGCATGTCACATATTTTTGCAAAAACCTGCTAATGAACCATTTATTTGACTCAGGTGTGTTGAATCAGGGCAACATGTAAAACATGCAGGACTGTCGAGACTGAGAGTTGCCACCATTGCATTAATGGGTCGAATATTCACACAACATACTTTCTAATTTATTTTGAAAGAGTACTATATAATAAGGGATCAAAAATGACTTGTGAACATCTCGGACACACACATGCACACACATTCCTACGGTAAACTTATGTGTTTCAGAACTGGAGAGGAACCACACAGCACCTGGGGACCACCTGCACATGCCAGAGATTTCAGAGGGAACCCACGAGGAACCCTAGGACAAACCCTGGACAAAGGCAATGGAACTACTTGAACCCCTGGGAGATCCCTGAAGACCGGCGGTGGAACCCTCAGAGGAACACTGGAGAATGGCGCGGAAATACTGGAACTCTCAGACAAACCCTCAGAGGAGCCCTAGAGAACTATGGTGGAACCCTTAGAGGAACTCTGGAGAGTGGCACTGAAAGATTCCTTTAAGGGAACTTTAAAATAACGTTGCAGAACCGTTGGAACTGCTGGAATCCTTGGAGAGCAGCAACAGGGGCATGGAAGCCAAAAAAACCCTCAACAGAGCTCAAGATCAGAAAAACAATGTGTGTCCACCTGGACGCCCTAGTCAACAAACTCAGGCACAGGAACTAAGACTGCTCCTCCATGAACCCCTCAGAGAATTCATTCACAGGAACATGAGGCAGCTTAACCTCAAATTGTTCAGAGAACTCAGGCGCAGGAACGTGAGACTGGAGTGAAGCTGAAGAAGGCTGTACAGAAGTTGCGGAAGGAGTCTGAGCTCTGATACAAGGTGGCATCGGTGAGTTGGCTCTGAAGGTCTGTGGCAGAATGCTGGAAGACCCTGGAGACTCTTCGGGCTGACAAAGAGCTAGACCGTAGAGACGACTGTAGCTGGAGAGCCAGGGGCATGGTTGCCCATGCTAATGACATTTGGAATCCAGAAGCTGAGATCTTGGACAGAGCTCTTTGATGGTTGGTCTCAATAGTCTCCAGTTTAAGATCACGATGAGGGTAAAAGCTCCCCCTTTCCTCCAACCAGTTCTTGAAATTACTGAGCACCTCTAGTTGACACGGTGAACTAGAGGTAATGAGGAGCTGCTGATAAACATCAGCACAGTAGAAACACAACAAAACGTGTATGTTATCACCAAACACCGTTGTTGTGTAAACAGGGCCACCCATGACACATACCAAAGTAAAGACAAAATGCTAATTATTTATTAACAGTATCAGTATATTCATGCTTACTTCATTGTTTTTAAAGATAAAAATAAAACAGATAGCACATAACATAGTTTTTTAATCTGCTAAATGTGTTAGTGCAAGTCCATTAGTTATTGTTAGTTTGTTCTGTTATTTTTTTATTTTTTTATTTTTTCTGTGGCATAACAGTGACTTCACCCCAACTGGCGTCTTTCTGTCTCTGTTCGTTTTATTGCCACATGGCTGGTGGTTTATCAATGAGACCAGATTATAACCATAACACAATTCAAAACACAGGGTCAACACATCCACTGCAAAGCAAAGTCATACACTTAACCAATGCATTCTGGTCACTGCAATCCACAGCTGTAGGGGACATGATCAACTGATCACCTGTTGTTTTTAATAGATCTGATAAAATAGAGAAAACATTTGGGTTAACAAGCAGAAGCATTAGGATGGTTGCCTGAAGCTCACAAAAGGACTCTCTTGACAATGAGACCCAATGTCTCTGTGGGATGTTCCTGTATAAATAGTATCTGTATAAATAAAGCTTGTGAATAAGTAAAAAAGCATAAAGTATTTCAAAATTTGTCCAAATTACAATGTTATTTGCAAGGAAAATGAAATCAAACTTAAATTCAGTTGATAAGTAACCTCTCATCATATGGTACATACTATTACAACCTTAAAATTATCTAAATTACTAACTCCTTTCCCCCATGATCTGTGTGTCTCTTTGGAAGCAGTAAACCAGTGATAATTCGCTCCCAAACTCCTACACATCAAACAGACAAAAACAATGCGTGTCTGTTTGCAGTCTCCCCATTCAGGTCTTTAATTCTCCATAACAAAAGTACAAAGACTGTGAAGGAGACCAAAGGCTTTACCTCTGAACACCTTTAACACCTCTCAGAGCCACGGCGCCAATTCTGCTCCACCTGGAGGAGCATGTGGGCTGCAGACTGGAGAGACAGAAGCAGCATGGGGATAGGTGCAGAGAAGATGAGGTGTTTGTGTGTGACGAGGGGGTGAAGGGTATAAATGTCTCTACATGCTTTTGCATCTCCACAGGTTTAGAAGAAGAGCTTGAAATAGGGACATAATTAACCTGAAGGGAGGCATACAGCGATATACAAAAACCCGACAGTTCCTCTGATTTAAACTTTGGACATAGAACTAATTTATGTGTAAGTAGTTTAATAACAAAATGTGTTTCTATCAAAAGTTAGCGGGGGGAAATCAAACTATCGTCATGCAAGCAGTATGAAGCGTGATAAAGAAGACAATAGGATTTTTGTTTTAAACCTTTTTTAAGTCTACAGGTGACCCTCAGAGAGCAGTTTAGTTAAGAGTAGCTAGTTTACTCGTTTCTTAATACATAAAAACATTTATTTGTAACTCACACTGAAACATATTCAACATGAAATCGACTCTGAAACAATGCCTACATGGTGTGATGATGAAGGACTGTTTTCTTCTGTACCAGCAGTGGATCCTTGAGCTTTTGTTGTTTTTGTCGTTTCAGTGGCAGAAGGCAGACAGCCAACAGTCCTGGCTGCTGTGATCAGCCCCAGCCCGGAGGAACAGCAGGGTTCACTGGATCCCAACAGGCGGCACAGGACGGCCTTCACACAGGACCAGCTGTGCCGTCTGGAGCAGGAGTACCGCAAGGAGAGTTATGTGTCCCGGGCTCGGCGCTGTGAACTGGCAGCAGCACTCAACTTACCAGAGACCACGATAAAGGTATGTTTTGCTTTCATAGAGCAGGAACGATGAAATCAAACTTGTTATGATGATTATAATACATACACTGAATACTTTTTTCGTTTTGTTGATTTGCAAATCAACAAGAAATTATTTGGTGTTGTTTATCAATGTTTCTTTACTTTCATAGACCTTATGGTGTTGTTACTGAAAAGGCTGGTTTTGAAAAATTTCAGTAAAATCAAAACATTATGTTTTACTGAAAACTCCTATGAATACAACCTGTCAAATACTGAAGAAGAATGTCTTCTATTATTTATTATTTTGGAAAACAATGCCGGTAACACATTTTTTTAACTACAAAAGGGCCAGTTATTTTTTCATCCCATCTTTGAAGAAAGTTGGGAAATGTACATTTCCTATTCCTTATCTCAGAATGCTTTGACATGTCAATCCTTCACAAGGCCCCCTCCTCTGTTGACACCATTAGCGACCTCATGCTGTTACCGGTAATGTAGGTAGAAGTAGAGATGTCAGGTATTTACAGAGCTTGGGCCAGTTTGCATCAGAGTAGATCAGAGTGTAGCAAACTGAGCTTTAATGAATGCTTATTTTTCACTTTTTCTTATTATCTGATGGTATGGACTTAAATGGTTACATCATCATTGAAGGAATTTTTATTAACATTGTTAGCCTATGATAAAAAAGGCTGCCATTAAAGTTTACCTCTAAATGATACAAATAGAAAAAGAGGTAAATACATTTTTTAAAATTTTATTTAAGAAATGAATGCCACAGATGAGTCTCTTGACATTTGACTTCAAATGTGGACATAGTAATAAACCTTATAGTAATAAACTACATTTCTCAATATATATCCAGGCTGGTCAGCAATTTTGTCCAAGTTTTTAATTCTGGCCCACTGTGTATTTGAGTTTGACACCCCTAAACTAAAGGTTCTGAAGAGCAGTTATCTTCTAACTAATTATTTTTGAAAGAGGAGAAAAAGAAAAAAGAGATCTGAAAAAGCAACGCATCCTGCCCTGACCTGCAGAAATTCAAGAACAGATGAGAAATAAACATCTCTCAGTCTGGAAGGGGCTACAAAACCGTCCAATGTGGCTGATCTAAAACAATTCTGTCAAAGACTCACTGGCAGTTAATGCAAGATGCAAGGATGGTTCAACCAGGTATAGGGGGCAATTACATTATCACATAGGAACAGGTTGGCTTGAAAAGCCTTTTTTCTTAATAAATGAAATCATCATTTGACAATGGCTTTTTGTATTTAGTGAGGTTATATTTGTCTGTTATTAACATTTGTTAGATGATTTTCAATAATTAATTTTGGCAAAAAAGAGAAAACAGAAGTAATACTTTTTAGCAGCACTGTATGGAATATGGGTCATGGTCATTCTACCCCTTCACTATTTCATACTGGAACTTTTTAGGAAGAAAACTAACCCATCTGCTGCCCGAGGATGTTTGGGACACACTTTAAAAAAATTATCTAAACAAGTTTTCTTTGTTCTACTAATTGCCTGCTGTATAGGGGTTTAGGTTTAGGGTTAGTTAGGGACAAGTGTTTAAATTACTTCAATAAATAATACTTCTTTATTATCATTATTACTGTTATTATTATCATTATGTTTATCATTATCATTATTATATTTTGTCCATTTCAGCATTGCCCTTTAACAGCCTTTACATTGTCCACTGTAATATTCACACCTTGGTCACATTTGACATCTGTATAAATGCAGACTGTGGAAGAACCACAGTGCTGGTATTATTGGACCTTAGTGCAGCATTCGACACTGTTGATCACTCCATTTTATTAGAGCACCTGGAAAACTGGGTCGGCCTTTCT
>JAHUTJ010057780.1:0-36073 GCA_036250325.1 Characodon lateralis | reverse complement strand
TGCTCTTACTGGTGCAATGTGCAATCAATGAAGACTGGCTACCAGGCTGGTCCAATTTAGCCATGAAACCTCCCACACTAAAATGACAGGTGTTTCAGTTTCATTGTCCAACCCCTGTATGTTGTGGAACATCTTGTAACCTGGATGCATCCCTTCAAAGCTGGCATTAAAAGGCACTACATCTGACACCTCAGTGGCTCTAAGGTGTTTTTCATGCTGCTCCTTTAGCTGTTTAATTTATCAAGGTAACTGATGCAAAAACATCTTGAACTGAGTTTAGACAGGCACTGATTCAAGTCCAGCTGAAACGCCTCAATCAGGACCTGAGATCTATTATCCAAGACTGGGGGGGTGTCTTTAGGCACTTGGATAATCGATTAATGTTCAGGTGGATTTCTAATCATATCTTAGCTTCATGAATCGTAGAGAACCCTCACAACCTCTCCATGAACCGCTGCCAGCGGGTCAACGGTACCACAACATGAAGAACAGAACAACCGGACTGCTACAGATTTTTCTTCACTAACATTTTCACCTTGAAGGAGAAGTTTGGCATTTTTTGTTTTTCATCGTAATATTGTTACCACCATTTATTCTTTGGATTTTTAGCTAAAGTCTGTTTCAATCTGTCATTTTAAAACAGAAAATAAAAATCTGCCTTCTGTTAAAATCGACCAAATCAGAAAGAGCAGTCGGAGCTTTACACAAATATAAATCGGAGCGTCTCTGGTTTGTAAACTAATAAACCCAGGTTTAGTAACCATTTTCTCCACCTCCCTCTCTAGTTATGATCAGTCCACCTTCACTGCTCCAACCAACACACCTGTTCCGTGTTTTCCTCACCTGGGCACCATGTCCAGCGGAGAGGCGGAGGCCGTGGCCACCTTGGGTTTCTGACAGTTGGCGGTTGCTGCGTGGGCGAGCTTTAAGGCGGATGTTGACATGGTGGTGCTCAGCGTGCGGGGGGCGTGGATGCGCTTGCCAGCGGGGATTCCCAGACGGAGGCTGTTATTTCCAAGCAGGACCTGAGTGGCGGCGGCGTTGGTAGTGGTGTTGGCAGGATGGGCTGTGCCGTTGTTACTGGTGGCAGAGCTCAGGGTGGTGGAGCACGGGTGGAGCAAGGTGGGCGTCTGGGTCATGGTGGGAGGAGCCGGGACAGCGGGGGACGTTGTGCTCGAGAGCGGCATCCCTTTGTAGACACCTGAGGTGGAGGTAAAGGGAGGCAAGCGGTGGTGGGGGAGGTTGGAGATGCATGTTGAAATTATCGACCATCTTTTAGGCAAAATTAATAAATTCTACTTTTCTAAACGATTCACAAAGTCTCTTTAAAGCAGCCTCAGAAAACTACAAAATATTCATTTTTATATTAGAATCATTTTATTGAGTAAATTTTCTTTGTTTCTTTTTCTTCATGATTTGGTCCAAGTGTTTCCTAAGCCTTTTAAACTAGACCCATCTGTATCATGTTCTCTCTGCTCAGAATGAAAACACCTTTACTGCAACTCGACCTCTGAAGTTCATGTTTTACTGTTTCCCTCTCGACTTTACTGTTTATATACCAATCTGTGATATTACCCCCAAAGACTGCACAGAAAATAAAAAACATTCACAATCCCTGCCCTTAAAAGAACAAAATCCTGGTTAGAGTGTAGGATGGGAGGAAAAAAAGCCTCTTCACATTAAACCTCGTTTGTACATTTATGGTGAAGACCTAATAATGGAATCTTAAAGGGAAAACATACATTTACAGTCGCTTAAGGTAACCTTCTCTGTGGTTAAACAGATTTAAACAACCAAAAAGCATTCAATATTAGGCTTCTCTCCAGAAGAAAGGACGGTATCAGGATAAAACACATTCTGACTTGTAGCTTTTTACAGTCAGGGAAATTGTCCCTTTGCTACTTTGTTTTTATTTGATCATTAGAGACGTCTTTCCAGCATTTTACGCACTGATAGTCTGGTTTACTCCATTTTGCCCAACAAGTTGGACTTGTGTGTTGGCAGCTTTCTCAAAGCTTCATGTGTTTCAGGCGAAGGCGATTAGTTGAGGTCAAGATAAAAGCTGATCAGTTAACATTCATTAGTTTTTCCCTCCGAAATCAATTCCTGAAAGCTCACTGAGGGCAGCAGCCAGAGCGCAGACGTACCTGAGGAGAGGACGCCGTTGACTCCGCCCCCCAGGCCCAGCTCGTCCTTGGTTTTCAGAGCCAGCAGTTGTTCGGTGGTGACGAGGGCCGAGGCGGCGAACTGAGCACTGGCCTGGTCCAACGTGCTCGCCAGGCTCTGTTGGAGCAGGAGCAGCCGTGTGTTTAGAAGGACCGGTTTGAGCCCGGCAGGCAGGCGGCTGAACGCGAGGCGGATACTGACCTGTGTGCTGTTGGCTTGGTGCTGCTGCTGGATCTGCTCCAGCTGCTGTTTGTGCATCAAGGACAGCTGCTCCTGATGCTGCTGGTACTGTTCTGCTGTGAAAGCTGAAAACCAGAGGAGTTGAGTTAGTCAGAGCAAAAACCACATGGACAACTAAAATACGGCAGTTTAGGAAAATGGTTGTCCACTGAGGAACAAGCAACACAGTCCCATCTTTAAAATACCGACCCAGCAACAAAAGCAAACCTGGCGACAACAACAATAAACAGGCTTTTTATTCAGCTGAGTGGATTTGTTAACCCAGTCATAATGTTGTAACTCACCACCTAAAATAAAGCTCCATGAAGCACTGATTGCCGCTCCTTTATGTCTACATGCAGACAACGAGCGGGAAGCTTCACATCTTCACAACCGAACCATCTTTGCTCACAAAGGTTCGATGAATAGAGTCTAACCAACAACTCCAGTCCAGCCAAGAAGACGTTCTCCAGGAACTAGTTAAAAAGCACCAAAACGACTCGTCTGTGAATTCCTGTCAATCTTCCCCGATGTTAACACAGATCTGAGAAAGAAAGAGCTCATTCTGTGGTGGGAAAACAACCTTCCGACTGTTTCACTTAATTTGGGAGAAGTTTTAACTATATGATCACGTTTTGTCCCAGAGACCCAATCAGTGATGTGTTTGTGGGTTTTTGTTATTTCAGAGGTTTGATGTTTTGCTTTCTCTTATATTTGGCAGATCACCAGCTCACTCAGGCGGTCGTAACATTTTTCTTTTTACATTGACACGTTTTTCCACAAGTCCGCCCCTCGCTTCTGAAGAAGGTGGTTCTTTCTGGCCCGGCTCCTAGCTGCTGCCAAGAGAGAACCAGTTTATTGGTGCCAGAGTTTGCTGCGTGGAGAAACAGGGAACTGGTGCCAAGTACATTCTAGCATTGACTCCTTTGAAAACCAAACTTCCTCTCTTTGATTAGCCAGATAGTCCGTTTGCTTTCCCAGTATAACCAATCAGAACCAGGGTTCACTGGCAAGCAAAACGAGAACCACATTTTCAGACTGACACCTGCCTAAATGAAACAGCGGATCCGAGAAAAGCGGACCTTTGGTGTGACTGTGCCCTAAAGCAATCTTCTAATGCTGTTTTTCTTTAGATTTTTCTGTCATTTAATTACATCCAAGTCGAAGGAAAGAAATTGTTAATCAAGCTGCTGGAGGAAATCAGCATTTTTCGCCTGCCTCCTGGTTTCACTGGGGTGAACACTACCTCAAGTCTTTTGTTTTGTTCTATTGATTTTTCAAGTCTTGTTTCACATTTCATGAAATGAAGCAGCTTTGTGCTTCTCTGAAGTAGTGATTTAGCTTTTCCCCGGCCAACCATAGGTGAGTGACTGGGAATCTAGAATAGAAAACCTGAGGACGACATCTCCGGCTTTTCAAATTCCTGCCACCTAAAGTGTCTCTAATTATTACTCAATTAACTGTGCTCTGCTTTAGTACTTTGACTCAAGTCGGGGTATTTTCATTACTGTGCAGCTTCACTAACACAATCAATAAACAAAAGCCTGTGATGCATGTGAAAACAAGGTTTGGAACAACATCAAGACCACCTGGACCTGCGGCATCTAGTCTGTATGCAGCTCCAAGAGCCTCTGTGTCAACACCAACAGAACCAGCGTGTGCCATGAATTTATTCATCACATCCAGGTTTAAATTGACACCTCTGGGAAGGGGGAGCAATAAAAAAAAAAAAAAAACCTTTCAAAAAGCAAATGGAAGTCAGAACCAATCCTGGTTCTGCAAATAAAACCCAGCAAACAAACAGATAATTAAGGCCTACTCTTTAGGATAAGAGAAAACTAGTCTCTCCTTTTCCAGCCTATGAGAACAAAATGACATCATTCTGTTCTTGCAGCCCAGGTTCTTGACTTCATCTGGGCAGAACCTTTATTTGCTTGGTGTTTGGAAACTATTATATAAAGATTGTGCGTCCCTCCCAAGAGAGCTCTGCTCATAAACTGTTGTGAAATGTCTTGCCACCTCGAATACAAAAACTCATTTCTGTGTTCTTGCAGGGTAAGCGTTGGGCTTAGAGGCCGGCATCTGATTTCATATTAAGCTCACATTTTCTTCTATTAAACTATTTGGTGGAAGTGGACAAACATTGAGCTGCTGTCCGTTTTGTAACACAGACCAGAGAGGAAAAACGTGTTCACCAAGTGCCGTACAGGGCTGTGAATATTGCCTGGTCAAAGTATCTTTGTCAGCTTACAATCATAAATGCTATGAGTGTTGGAAAACCAACACTACGAACAACCCAGGCCAACAGGGAAAAGCGGCAGAGGCAGCATCATGCTGTGGGGACGTTTTTCTTCAGCAGGGACGGGAAAGTTGGCGGGAAGATGGATGGAACCAAATAAAGGACAATCCTGGAAGAAAACCTGCTAGCCTTTCTACGTCAGACTCAGGTGGAGGTACCTCTCAGAAGAACAATGACCCGAATCATACAGTCAGAGATACAACAAAATGGTTTAAATCCAAGCATAGCCATGTGTTAGAACGGCCTAATCAAAGGCCAGATTAAAATTGAATTAAGAATCAATGGTGTTCTCTAAAGAGTTAATCTGGGAAGAAGGATGAATCCCAATCTCTAGATATGCAAAGCGGATAAGACGCACTGCAAAGGTGGTCATGCAAAACATCGACTCAGGGAACATAAATGCACACCAGACTTTCAGATGTTACATTTTAAAAACCACGTTTCATTTTCCTTCCTCGTCACCCTTATGCGCTACTTTGTGTTGGTGTTTCACATTAAATCCTAATAAAACACTGAAGTGTGCAGTTTTAACTGGGAGTGCACCGATTGCACTTTACTGACCGATCACCAATCTTTAAAAAGCCTGACCTACCGATTCTGATTTTTTTTTTTATTACTTACACTGTCAGGTGTTATAAGGTCACAATACACCTTCAAAGTTCCAATCTTATTTTTTTTAAAACACTGAACAATACCCATGAAACAATACAAACTTATTTTAACTGCACGAGGCAGTGCTCAAATGTAACGTTTAGAGCGTCGCAGTTCCTTTAATCTTTCATTTTTCACATTTTAAAACTTGCACAACAGGTTATACAAGTAGATAAGATGGGTCGATAAGATTGGTTTCACATGTAAGAATCAGCCGATCACCAAAACTCCCAAAACGAAGGAAATCAGGGCAGAACGATCGGCCGGCTGATCAATCGGTGCAACCCTAGTTTTAACGTGACAAACAAGATGTAGGACTACTTCTGCAAGGTGCTGTAAAAACCAAAAACAATCAGAGCTGAGGAATTCAACAGCTCTAAACTGAACAACAGGGAGCTACAGCCAAAAGGTTCGGGCCATTGTCCACTTACCAGGAACGGGTGTGGGAGCAGGGACAACCCTCGTCGGGCGCTTCAATCCAAACGGTTGTCCCCCAGATGACGCAGAGAGCGGGCGCTTCACGCCTCGACTAAGCCTCCTGAACAGAGGGTGGGCGTTGTCCAGCTCATGTAGTGGTAGTGTCCGTGGTCTAAAGTGCCTCCAGCGGCAGGACTTTATATTAGACAGTATCTGGCTGAGGTCCGTGGAGGAAGGAGTAGAGTTCAGGGGAACGGAGGAGTTGTTGGCGGAGGGGGAACTTCTGTCCGAGGTATTTATTTCTGAGGTACTGGCAAACGTGTCGGGCGCCAGTGAGCGTGAAGTCACTGAAGGAGGAGGAGGAGAAGGAAAAGCCGGTGGCGGGAGGTTGAGAGTCTCCGGGTCAAGTTCGTGGAACATGTCATCGTTGTCCGTGTACACCCTGTCCAGTAAGACCCTGAAGGATGACAAATTCAGTCAAGAACGTATCTGTTATTTTAGAGTATAATTATATCAACCAAGGCAAACAGGGAATGACATCGGTAGTAAAGCAGATGGTATAACCAGAGGGAGAAGTTTCCAACTGACCTGCCGCCTCGCCCCGCACGCCGCCTCGCCATGCCCAAACATCGGCGCGGCACAGTCACTGTAGTGAGACTGTAACGAAAGCGAGCTTCTGCCAAACCGCCCTCCGAAGGACCGCTCCACGGCCAACTACCCACCAGATCCGGACGAGCCTGGACACACACGGGACACCAAAGGTCACCCTTTTACATTCCTAAAAAGGGAATTACCTCTGCAGTCTAGAATCTGTGATAAAAACCTCAGCTGTAGGCTAATAAATCTACCACCGGAAGAGAGAGAACCTCGATCTTTTAAACACTGTTAACATGTTCGAACAGAGCTTTCATTCTTACAGCAAAGTACTGGCAGCCGGCCTTCCTGCGGAAAGCGTAGGGTCCATCGGGGTCGTTTTCCTCCTCCGCTTCCGAAGAGCCTGAGTGGAGCTGTGGACAAAAGAGATCAGGGTTCAAGTCAAGTCTGAGGCGAAAACGTGCATTTACAACGATGTTCCGTTGCTCTCAAAGGAGCAAAGATTTATACCAAAACATAACCAGAGCAGGCATGGGAATAATTTTTGATCAGATTGTGAATCTTCTGCGGACGTTTACTCCTTCGGCTTTAGTTTTATTAATACAAGAATTCAAAGTGGTGCCAATACTTGAAAATAAAAAAACAGATGAACAGTTTATGCATATTATTCATGGCAAACTTCCAGAATTTCCAAGTTCTCAGGTCCTTCAATTGCAGAAGTTCATTTTAGATTATTCCATGTATCCATGATGGACACAAAGTCTAAAAATACAAAATATATCTTACAGAAACTCTCAAGTCTTTTTTTAGTTTATCCTCGTATGTGGAAGAAGGAAATTTCCTGAGACCTTAAAGACACCAACATCAAATCCCATAGTTTTCCAGAGTACAAAGAGCCCTGCAAACTAGCCAAGCCGTGGCATCATAACCAATCACCATATCCTAGTAGATGTTTGCACTTTGTAAAACCAGAACCGCACGTTAAACACGTGGATCAGACAGATGCAACGTTGGGTTCAGCTTCCAGTTCCCCGAGGGGTCACTGACCTGGGAGAAGGGCTCATCGTCAGAGCTGGGAAAGTCATACTGGTTCAGGTCCTTAGCATTGAAGACAACAGGACCAGCATGGTGGGGCGCGCCCGATGACAACGGCAACATCTTCGGCTTCTTCTCGTACTTCCTCTTTTGCCGCGGAAGTTCTGCCTTCTCGGGCTACAACAATAAAAGAGGCTACTTAATGAAGCTCCTCCAGCTTGAGATAAATTTCCCACGCTGCTGAAGTGGAGAACTTTCAGTCCAAGTCGAATTCCTAACAGCAGTTTCACCTTAGACTTGTAGTCCTTGGAGTCCATGTGGTCCTGGTGTCGGTACTGATTGGTGAGAGGGACCAGGGGAATGATCTGCGGCCTCACCAGCGCCCGCTCAGCCAAAACCTCTGCCATGATTTCTCCACCAAAGTCCGACATGGAATTTCTGGGGACAAAAAAGAATCATCAGTCTCACGTTTCCGCTCTTAACTATATGAAAAGCGACAAATGTAGCGAGTATTATGCTCATCTTGCTTTAGATCATTTATCAACTCAATGCACCAGTCTGTGAAACTGCATTTGTTTCGTCTCCAACAGAACTTTAAGGCTCCAGGTGGACTCACCTCTTCTCTACAATCTCCAGTGTGAGATGCAGCAGCTCTCTCTTGCTCTTTTCCCTCCTCTTGATCATTTCCAGGATGGTGACGGCTCGGCTCAGGTCCCTGCGAAGCTTCAGCATCTTCTCATAGGATGCCTCGTCGTTCTTACGGTTCTGATCGAATAAAAGGGAGATCTTCTTTAAACAAAGAAGTCAAACAATCATTCTGAATTTGAACATTTAATGAAGAATCTAAACATTTAACATCCATGGCCAATAAATGGGTTTAGGACTACAGCAGTAAACTATCCGACTGTTTGAAGAGGAACTTGATCTTTTGTTATTTGACGTCTGAAAACACTGCATTGATAATTACACTGACCAACGGTCACTTTCTGGAAATAAATACTCAAAACTTTATTTTTTTTTATTCGGATTTGGGGAGGAATTTCATTAGTTTCTAGAATTAAGCCGTATTTCACTGTATAAAAGCCACCAAAAATAATTATATTCTCCAAAAACAATTTAATTGAACAGGATTTAATTTTTCACTCTGTGTTTAGTCCAATTTAAAGTCAAGTTCTAAGAACAAGTCAGTTTTCTACAAACTGAGAACACTATAATCTGTACTTCAGTAAATAAATGAATTCACAGCCAAGCACTTTTATAGCATGAACGGACATTTCTTGGATTGATTGAGATCCATTTGGTTTCCCAACCTGGCAGAACCTGCTTACAGCACGCACACAGAACTGTGAAGAGATGCTTATGTGAAGAACAAAAGCCGCTGCCTAACAAATAACACTTTTTCCAAAGACATTTGGACTCATTCACACTTTCAATATTGTAGTTTCAGTCACAATTCGATTGCATCTACAGGGTCGGATGTGGCCCACAGCCTGTAAAATGCACAGGCCCGACTGTAAAACACAGTGTAGGGAAATCACAAGATTCAACAATATTATGGCAACGGAAGCATTCCTACATTTTTAAGGTTGAACCAAAACCTTAACCAGCCACTGCGTCACGTTTTGTCCATCCCATACTTGCCCTAATTATGTTGAGCTCCTTCATTTGCATCAAACCACATTTGTTCCTAATGAGTGTTCCTATAAATAAACCATAAGAAAGACTTTCATTGCCCACACAGTTCATACATTCCTAAGCACACGGGTCATAAGTTGCCACAAATCAGCTCATCAGGACGAAAATAAAAATGCCTCTAATGCAGATGTGGCTTTTGTAGCGCTTGAATAACAGCCTGATTGGATCATTTTCAAACTATTGTAATAGTGCTTAGAGAGGATTACGCTGCTTGAAGAAAAGCTGAAGTTGTTAGGCTCTTCAGTCAACCACCTGGTGGCACATACATGCTTGATAAGAAGGCTGAGAAGAACCTACAGGCAGAGTTGGTCATCCACATTAATCAGCAATTTAATGTGATCTAAATTAGAAGGTTACTTTGTAATAAAGTTGCAGCCAAACATTCCAGCAGCTCAGCAACACTTATCAGGTCAGGGCTCAGAAAAGGTTGTGGAACCATGAAAATGTGTTAAAGGTCTCAATCTCAAGCCAGATCTCTTGATTCTCACTGTTAGGAAAGACGACGTCAGTTCAAAGTTTCACCGACTGACAGCAATTTACCAGCAAAGATGATTCCACCTGTACAGCAACAGGCTTTTAATGCCACGGAGTCTATTATTGGCACTTGGTGTTGAGGTATGGGGAGTTCATTCAGTCTATATAATAGCTGAGGTATGCAGAATATTTCCATCACTGCAGACTGGATCCACCCAATCTGTTCATGAAGGAGGAAGCACAAAATAAATCCCTGCAACTGGGACCAAGAGCTGCTTCTTCTGCTCAAAGAACGAATCACCAACACCTTCCGACTCAACAGTCCCCCGTCAAATACAAAGCAAACCTAAAATCCGGAGAAGCCGGACTAACCACATTTTAAAAACATAAATTATATGATTAAAAAAAAAAAAAAATCAACTGGAGCCTGACCTTCCTTGTCTGCATCTTCTCTGTGCGTCGTCGAAAGGCCACGTAGGGGTCGCCGGTGCTGGAGCCGTCCCGTTTCTCCTGCTTGACGGTGGGGATCAGACAGTTGGCTTTGCTGTTTTTCCTCTTGCGGCTCCAGTAGTCGAAGACCTCCTTGATGAGCTCATCGTCTTCCTTCAGCAGCAGTTTGGCTTCAGGAAGACTCACAGGCTGGGAGGTAAAAACAGGAGGTATGTCCAAATAAGAGCTTATGCTTATTAGAAACAATGATGAAATCAGTTCACCCAACTTGAACACAGCCTCTCCAACTGTAGCTTAATAGTGTGTTGTGTGCGTTGGGTGTGTTTGAAAGCAGAGAGCACACGGCGCTGACCTGCTGTCCGCTGCCTTTCTCCAGCCGGTCGATCATCTCCTCAAACTGAAGGTAGCCGATATCCATCTTCTTTTTCAGCTTGTTGACAAAGGCCTCATCATCTAAGTCCAGGTCGTAGTCTGGCTGCTCTGTGTCCAAGCTGAAAGCTGCAAAGCAGAGTCCACAATAAATTCAGCTGCTGCAGCAGAGGGGTGCTGCATGCAAAACACGCTTTTTGAGAATATTAAAAACAGCTACGACTATTCCAACAATATTTTATTCATCAAACTGAAGCAAAAGAAAACACAGCCAGACAGATTAAATATTAGGCCCAGTAGCTCTCAATAATTTACATTGAGTCTTTTGCAGCACTTTCACCATCAAAAAGCAGCCTATGCTTCAGCTAGAACTCATCATTTCATGATGCAAATTCACAAAAAAGGTGGTTGGAGATGGCTCTGTTTATACTTTTAGAAAAATGAACAAAGAAAGCAGCTCTAATTAATAAACATTTACAATTTAATCGTTTTTCTGTGCAGTATAATTACAGACGCACCACCAATTTAGCTGGTGATGGTCCATTTTCTGCTTGAACAACTTCACAGAAACCTAAAAATCCTATCTCTTTCCAGTTAGTGAATGCACCACAACTCATGCCATGCTAACCGCAACTCTCTTACTGCAGACTTAAGACTCGAAGCTTTTTTCAGATTCAGTGCGGTGTCTATAAACCGTCACAAGAAGCAAAAAAGCCAATAAAAAGCTGTCTTTCAGGCTCCTACATCAGGGAATTAGTTGAGGAACAGTGAGCATATTACAGCATTTGTTTTATCCAGTTGAGCTTTCAATGTGTCACAGAACATATGAAAAATAGGTTTAGACTTTTGGAAAAATCTGAACTAAGCTAATGCTTTGCTTTCTCCAGGGAATGCACACTTAGTAATGCTAATTAATATCAGATACTTACTGTTAAAACAGTTATTTTAGAATAATAGTAAAACACTTTCTGGCCTCTCACAGGCAGAGTGACCCTACCTCTGCTAATATGCGGCTCGCAATCAGGAGCAGGAAGAAACATGTTGGAGTTATGCTATTAAAAGTTCATTAGAAATTTTGATTCTCTAAGAATTCATATGTGCACGTCATAGCTTTACAAAAGCAAAGATTGGAGGTTGACCACGCAGTTGATTGGTGCATCTCCAGGGACAGATTTCACGGCTATATGCACAACACACAACAGGTTGAATGCAACAGTCCAACGATCCTACAGCCAAAAGAAACTCCGGACAAACAGACCGTTTGGATCTCTTAGAAACATCACAGTTGTTCTCAGTTTGAAATGACCAGCTCTGTTGATGCAAAATGAGGATCAGAAGGTGCAACAGAATCAAACAACATGTCCAAACTATTATAAAGAAAACAGAAAGCATTGTGATAGCAGAACATGCTGAAGCTAAATATGGGCTGCAGCTCCGTTCATCAGGAAAGGAACACCAGAACAAAGAACTTCCAAGAGATCAGGACAACTGGGACGTGTGAGACAAAAAAAAAGTCAGGGTGATTATCAGACTTCATTACGTACACTTAGTTTGGCCTTTCAGATAATTGAAGAAACCGTTCCTGGAGCCAATGAAAAGGAAACACTCCAGGAAGTTCTTTCTTGACAGTATGCTAAATGAAATTCAACAGCGATACCAAACTCACAAAGCTGTGCAGGGTCTGAATCCCCAGCAGCCCTGATGGAGTTTAAGCAGACAGCTTCATCTCAGAGGTGCGGCTGATCTGATGCTTCAGAAAGACAAACGCCGACCGAATCAATGTTTATTGAATCAAATCTGAAGAACACCCCCTCCTCTGACTCTCTTGGAGTGAAGTCACAGTAATATCAGAGTGATTCAGATCAATGCACTTCATACAAACTCACTCAGATCCCCAGACAGCAGTATTTGTATAAATTCAGCTGGTCTCAACACCTACTACGACATGACTCTGGCTGTTTGCTGTTTTACATGAAAACATCAGATTTAATTCGAGCACATCACTTTCGACTGAAGGCAGCCGTGGTTATGGACTGAAATACCAAACCTTAGAGGGGTTTTAATGACCAGCAGGTACAATATTAAGGACTGAACTTTTCAGGGCTGACAGTAACAGCATGAAACTTAACTTTAGAGTAAAGGTCCACGGTGAATTTTCTAGTCTCAGTGTCGGACCGTCAAAGAACCCATGAAAATCATTGCGACAGCTGTGAGCTGGACCACACAGTTTCTTATTTCCACACTGAACTGGTAGCAGCGTCGGAGTCTGAAATACAGCAAATTGCTTTTCTTTGAGAAACAATCGTGGAAACCACTTGTGACACGTTCATGCTTACTGATCGAAGCAACCCAGCAAACTCATTTCCTCTGATCCTACAGAACGAGGCAATCTCACAAACTCATTTACGCTGACAAGCACGTGACAACTGTGCAAAAGCTCAAACTAAAGTCAGAAGGAAACCGTTCCAGTGGCTGTTATCAAATAAAACAGACTCAGGTGGGGGGGTTTACTAACGCCACCTTTAAAAACACGACCCCAGCTTGTTGAATCAGCTCCTGTTTCTACTTTCTGAGTCAGGGATGTAAAAGTCTGAGACACTTACGCTGTATGTGAATGAGCTGCTTTGGCATCTTGTAGTCCCCGGGGTAGAGGGAGTCGTAGTAGGTGATGTTGCTCTCCGCCTCAGGGACCGGGATGACCATGTTGTCCCGCTTCTCGCCGTAGACCTGCTGCGCCGAGATGGCCCGCTGGAGATGGTGTTCCTGTGGAGAAACACCACCAGTGGAGGTAAGAAAAATCAGCTGAGGCTTCTAGGACGTGTGCTTGAAATTATTCAAACTCAGTCAATTAAGCTGACAAAACCCCACTACTGGCTAATCATATACACGGGTACTACAGGGGACACCAAAAAGGTGTCCCTTTCAAGTACACAAACTTCACCACCCATTCCAGTGGACTCGTCACAGAGTCCCATCATGTGGGATCCGGTGATCCTGCCTTTGGGCTTAGATCTGTTCTCCTTCAAACAAGTTCTGTTTCAGCTTCCCCACACCAAGAACTAGAGGAACCAACACTCCGATACAAGCTTTAGAAATTAAAGAAATCTGCCCAGATACAGGACGATTATACCTGGATCTGCAGGTCAACTAAAACCGGTTTTCTTTTGCCCTTTTCATTAAAAAAGGCAACAAAATGAAGAGTTCCCACTATTTTCTGGTATGGAAACAACCAACAGCAGTACTTTAATGTTTTTCTATTAACCACAAAAACTGCATCACAGACTGCGGACAAATGCATTATACATGCTTACTCTTCGTCAACCGTATGGAAAAAAATAAATTACAACAGCTAAGCTAGGTTAAGCAGCAGAAAACCACAAGCCAGTATCGGCCAAGAAAAGCTTTATCAGTGCATTTCTATGTTGGACTTTAAAATGCTTTGGCATAAGAAGAAAAAAACAAAAATCCTATTATAAGAGTCCCACGACTCCATATACAGCGGTCCACGTTCCAGTCTGTCATAATCATGCCTTTCCTCCATCTTTCTTGGAAAAAACTTTTGAAAGTTGGAAGCTTAGAGGCATTCATTCTTTGAAACATTTGCATTTCAAATCAACAATCGGACTCATTTGCCCAACCACACGAAGTCTGTCCCATCAACACATTTTTTCAGATACCTACAAATTAGCAACTATGTTCGTCAGAGTATCAGAGACTTTGGACATCTTCCAGAAGACATTCGATGTTACACTCTTTTGTAGGGTCTGCAAATTCCAAAAAGTTAAACACTGATTTTGTGAAGTTATTCTCGGACTCAGGTACACAATCTATTAATACAGCGTGGGAGAGAGATTTAGATGTACAGATTGAGGACACTGAGAGGAGAGCCTCAGCAGAATGCAGTCCTGCTCGTTGAATGTGTGACATCAGTTAACTCAATTTAATATAATACACAGACTCCATTATTCAAAAACTAAATTACACAAAATGAACCCTATGATCTCTCCCTCATGTGATCGATGCAAGTCTGCCGAGGGCTACCTGGCCCACCTTTTCTGGACATATTTAGGTGGTTTTTCAAAATGTATGACTTTAAGCCCAATCCAAACATTACTTTGTTTGGTTATTCTTTGTCTATTCTTAAATGTAGCATTTCAATCCGTATCAGTCTTCCGTACGAAGTGATAATTGCTAACAGACTGATCTTAAGGTTGTGGAAATCAGACGTTGTGCCTACATTTAAGGAATGGCTCTCAGAATGAACTGGGGCACCGCATTTGGAACGGCTCTTATGATAAGGACAAGCCCAAGCCTTTTCAAAACCCCTGGAAAGCATTGTTGGACTTATTAGCTCGACAGGACCGTGATCCCTCCTGATATATGCGGTGTCAAATCGCCACCTCGCCCATTCTTACACATTTATGTGGAATATTGATAATGGAGATACACCTGCGCTCTGAATACTGTGTATTCCCAGCTTTGTGTTTTCCTTTTTCTTTTCTGCGCCAGGAGAAAAAGTTTGTGGCCTTTCCACCAATAAAAACGCGCCAAACAAACACAGGCAACTAGACAGTCGAGGCTTTGGCTCCAGGGAGGAGAGAATCTGAACCGCCTTCCAACCTGAACCATCTACAGAGAAAACTGGAGGGAAACTCTGCACCGTTTTCCCTCCCTAACTTTCTGTCACTTCCTCTCTTCTACCTGCCATCTGCGTGATAAGAGCCGCTGCTGCCAGGCGTGCCCAGAGGGAAACAGGCTGCAGGGCTGAAAAACTGGTTTATAAGAGGCCTGTTTGAACATTTCCAGTCAGGTTTAACCGCTGAGCCTTAAACTCACGCTGGGCTCAGGGCCAGTGACAGGCAGACTGCCGACAGAAGGCCGTACTGAGACTCCATGAATAGGAGGAGTGTATTTCCCTGAAGCGGATAGAGACAAAGGATGGTATCTGAGGAAGTTAGGAGTGAATGAGTCAGCATGTAAGAGAACAAGGGAGGGTGTCAGAGTTCATCATCATGAAATGTTGTCATATTAACGTCCTGTAAACACAAATACCAGGTGAGTCACGGATCACCCTCTGATAGAAAGGTACTTAACATCCACCGTCAAGTCCAATCCAACAATTGTCGAACTTAATCTAAGTCTTCACAGCAAATTTACATTTTCCCACCAATAATCTCACATCGCCAGCATTAGTCAAATTTCCACAAATATTCCAGCCAATGTTGCTTTTAGTCCTTTTATCAAAACTAATCTCAGATCCAGTTTTAAAGCTCAACAGCTTTGGCTAAGCGGCACACATCAGATTTCAGTTATATAATCATAGATGTTTGATATTTTTCGCAACATAAAAAGGTCATCTTAATCATGTATTTCCACTAGTTTGTCAGTTATTAAATGATGGCAATGAATACATTAATTCCATGTCCATTTTACCAATTTGTGCATGAAGAAACAAGGCAACAAGTAAATAAAGGCACATTAAAATGTACTTTTTATCTTTGGTTTCTGCCTAAAAAAAAAAATACTTTGCATTTGAAAATGTAAAAAAAAGAAAAACAAAAAAGGAGAGGAGAAATTACAGTGCTAACATGAAGGGTGAGCAGCATGTCTGAGCTGAACGTTTCAGCACTGCTTTATTAACATGCTTTAAAAAGGAGTTAGAGTCAATTTATTTGGAGAAAGTGGAAAAAACTACCAGGATTAAACCAGAGCTGCAGTATGTAAGCACACAGCAAGCAGTTCTGGTCCAACAGAAGGAAGAACAGCTAAATTCGGGCCCTCTGATTTCAATGAGGCTGAGGACATGGACAGAATCCAGGATTAGGACAAACAAAAGGGAATCCAGGCCATGCAGTGTTAGACCTTTAGAAATAATCGAGCTGGTGGTTTTAAGTATTTTTAGAGCATCAGAGCGGCTTCTGGAAACTCCGTTAACCCAACCCTGGAGCACAGAACTATGAGACAACAAATTTGTCGCCGTCAGAACCAGCAACCTGGACATCATAATTGGCGTTATAGTAAATTAGGTAGACCACAATCATAATAATATAGCATGTAATCCTACAGAAAAGGTTTGGCATTACAACCTGTTTAGATTCCTGCAGTGCACTTTGAGCCGGGCTTAAAACTTCAGTGGCTTGCGTACAGCTGGTCCAAAATGCTGCTGCTCGTCCTTTAACTAACCAAAAAACCAACAGCACATTTCTCCAGTTTCAGCAGCATCTCATTGGCTACCAGTTCGTTTTTCAATAGATTTTTAATTTCTATTGGCTTTTAAATGTCTTCATGGCCTTGCTCCGCGGTATCGGTCAGACCTGCTTCATCTGCACGCTCAGTCAGGTCAGCAGATCAGTTCTTATTGTTGGTTCTGAAGACAACGAGAGTACGGAGAGGTCACTACCCATACTCCGTCATCGCACCAAAACTACGCCACTAGTCACCTTTACTCATCGGGCAGGCCGACTCAAATCTCTTCTTAAAACGCATTTTTTCTCTCTGGTTTCCAACCCAGTTTCAGCTGTTGACGTTTGTAGTTTTAATGTTTGTTTTACTCTTTTTATATTTCTTGTTATTTTATTAACTCTTTAGGCTGTGCAAAGCACTTTGCCCAACTGATCTGTGCAACAGAAATAAAAGTTTGCACTCTTACATTTGCTATTTTTATTAAAAGAGGCAATTTCTTCACACATAAAACTCATACACCATGATTTATTGCAGAAGTACCTGAAGATGAAAAATCAATCCGATTAATTTATCCTATAAATCAGTTTTTTCCCCATCGAACTGCTGAAATGAATATATGAATACATGTTTATGTGTTTTTAGTTGACTAAATTTGTTCTGTTTATAAAACCCAAAAAACAGAATCAAGGGGAGAGAATCTAATGCATTTCATTGGGCCCGACTAAATGCTCTGATAAATCTGAACAGCAAAACAAGTTTATCCAATAATGTCACAAGCTTTCTGGAGCTTATGGCTTTAGACGTGTCCTATCCCATGAAGGCCCTGCAGTGCTGTTATAGTGAAATCAGAGCAGACTGAAGCTTTACTGACGGATCTTTCGTCAGTAGAACCCAGAATTATTCCATCTCTGATCGGAGCAGATAAATGTCAACAAAACAACTCAATTTAAGTCATTTGTCCTGTTACTCCTGAAGGTTCAGAACGGCCAGTTATCAGCGTCAGAGTAACAGAGGTGCCTCTACCCCACCTGGTCCTGCACACTGCCAGTCAACTGGCTGAAAGAAAGTTAGTACACCTTTCCCCTTGATGGCAAGAAAGAAAAATTTGGCTGCTTGGAAATATAATGAAAAACAAACCGTCATAATGCAGAAACTAAATTAAGAGCAGCCATTAGTCTGCTTTAAAACTGCAGTTAACAAGTCCAAAGCAGCCTTCCTGCCTGCAGGCTGGTCACAGCAGCAGATAGCCCTACTATTTCACCAGCTGACATCAGGTTATTGTTTGAGTTAATCTAAAGCAGATTTAATATCATTTTCATTAAGCAAACCAATTAAATTCTATTAAGCATTGATTCCATTTGTTTAAGTTTGTATGACAATCAGATAAATGTAGTAGATAATGTTTGTATTTTTCCCCTTTTACTCATATCATACTAGCACAAGTCTCAGGTTTATGGAAATGTTTTCCCAACTAGAAATTTGAATTGAAACATGTTGAATGCAACAGTTGCTTGTTTTTACAAAGCTAAGCAGCAATTTTCTGCTGTGGTTATCTCAGAGGTCTGAACAGGCTAACCCTTCCTTTTGACACAGGAAGGTTAAAAAGAAGTCGACTGAAATGCTTCAAATTAGCCTAACATGGCGCTTAGTAAACTGGTTCTTCCGAGTAAAAATGCTATTCAAAGATAAAAAATAAAAAAAAAAAGCAGTTAGCTAACGACTTCAGACCCCTGCCTACACAGAAGAATAAAGCTGAATAAAATATAATATTTGTTTAGACTGAAGCTTTAATACAGCAGAGGACCAAACTTCATTTATAGAGCATTTTCTATACAGCCAAAAAGTTCTTTGCCGAGTCTACAAACAGACGGGCAGACATAAAAACACACTGGGAATGATCAAACCAAGAAAACAAGGAACAAAAAAGGATCTAAAATACATCAAACGACAAGGAAATGGGAAAAACCCATTAAGCTACTACAGTAAGGAAACCAACAATACATGTAAAACTTATTAAAACACAAAGAAATACGAAAACATCAAAATATTTGGGACAAAATGAAAATGACCTAAAACTTAAAAAGCCAGCAGACAATGTAACACTTTGTATTACTGCAAGTAACTAAAACAGATTTTGTTTTTGGTACATCAGACTTATTCCAGGGAAGTAAAAGTTTAGGTTGCCATCTTGTTTAAAGAAAATCTTTTCTATAAATCAAAATATTTTCCCAAAAAGCTGAAAAGACGGAGACAAGCAAAGATCCTGGAGTGATTGCAGATGGGGCAATAATCAAAGATGAGTGGTAGTAACAATCAGAGGATCCATGACAAAAGCAAACCCGTGTCCCACATATGAAATGTTTCACTAGAAACTGAATGGAGTAAACACCACTGAGGCAGTGCTGATACACCTGCAGCATGCAGCTGGATTGTCCCATCGAAGCTTTAGTTAAGTGAGGTAATCCCCGTTAATGGAGAAATAAACCCTTTAAGGATTATTGGTTCTGATCCGAGCTCAGTTATTAAACCTGCTCAACAAGCACACAGTACATCAAATTACAGAAAACTGCTCATTTATGTAGGATTCTGACATTTTTACCTTTGACATCTCCGCTTGAGATGCCTTTAAAATCGACACCAGAAAAAGATGGTGCTTTTAATGTCGTTTTAATACATACAGATAATTATTTTTATGCACGGTACATCGGCATTAACAGGGGTATTAACTATTGCTCCCTTAAATAAAACTGGGCCGATATCAACAACCGATGTTTATTTCCATCTTATTGCCGTGAGGGGAGGGGGTTACACGTTATCGTGATGCACCGCAGGACTGTTCACCAGAAGCAGAGCGGCAATGTCAGAAGTGGGGTCTTTTCTTCCCGCCGTTGTAAGAGTAGGGAAATATTGGTTATCAGCCATAACAGAAATATTAATACTGGATATATACACGTCAGCCCAAATCTTCATGTCAGTGCACCCTTATCAGAAAATGTAGTCATAAAAGCTTATTTTAGAGAAACGAAATGTATCAAATTGTGCTTCTTCTGAAAGCCGTTGAGACAAAAAAAGGAAAATATACTGAAGGCTCTTATATAAAATCTGTAGGACTGAGACCAACAGAAAACATAATAGCAAGATTATCCCCATTTATGCATGAAATACATTTTTATTGAACCCAAAAGAGTGCATAAATGTCCATGATGCTGTTGATGCGTTTAAAAGGCTAAATATATGAGGGTTTTTTTTTATTTTATTTTATTTGAAAGCATTTAATAAACAGGGACTAAACAAGTTTCTAGTATTTGACCTGCTGATCAAAGATCAGAGTTAATCAGGAGGTATGTCTTCATGGCCTTGCTCCGCGGTATCGGTCAGACCTGCTTCATCTGCATGCCTGATGGTATAGATCTCACTGAAGAAAAGGCTAAATAAAGCTCAGCGAACAACACGGGGGACATATTCAAGTATGTCCTGATGTACTGCAGCCATATTTTCTTTATCTAACATTTATTACTGTAACCGCTTAAAAAAAATGTAAGAACATCTGTGTTTACGCTGGTGTATAACTTTCATGTCCCCAACTTCATACTGCCGAGTCATTCATGCAGTCGACACTAAACCCATTAGCTTCTTCCTCTACAATGAAGGCTTAATTCAAAAAGCCAAGCCTCGGCAGGCGCCAAACATCATAAAGGAGTTTGTTTGCTTTCTGTCTGTGGCCTCAAGGGAGCAAGCTCAGACCATCTCGCTTTCTCACACACAAACACAGTTCAAAAATAGCTTCTAAAATGAGCACCATCAATCACTTTAAAAAGTGCTGAACAAGCCAACGCTGCCCCCAAAGTCTCTTTCACAGCGACGTTCTCCAACACTAAACTGCTCCTTAACATGTTAGACAGCAGCAGGGGGTCGTCCGGTAAGGCTGCTGGGGGGAAAGAGCTTCAGCACAGAACCTGTTTAATGGTCTGTGTAGGAAGGACAGGATTTAAATGGCTGCGAGTGATTCAATTTAGTTGTCAGTTGCAGGGCAAAAGAACCTAATAAAAAATTAAAAAAAATGGCAGCATGTGGGTCAGAAAGAAGAAAGTTAAATAAGTTCAGAGGCTAATTATTGACAAAAAGGGAATAAAAATGGCTGACAGTTTGAATGAATGGGACAGCATGCAGCCAGCAGAGTCTTTGGACAGGTGACGTGCTTCACATTCCCACCCTGCAAGGTCACACAGCGAGGAGCTGGTAGTCAGCCAGGATTTATCTGTGTGCACGTCGGAGCGAGCGCCTTGTTTGGCAGAGAGGCAAACACAACAGACGCCTGTGGGTTTCCCAACAGGCCCGCACACACTGACCTCACTTTCAACCAAACGTAAACACAAGACCAAGTGCCTGGCCCAAAACAAACCGGCCGCACGTGCTGCTGGAATTCCAGCGATCCCAGCTTTGTAGCCGAGCCGTGCTGCAGACAAGCAGCCTGAAAGCTACAACCCCACATGGCTCCACTACAAGGCAAGCAAAGCAACACAGACTGCTAGGTCCATGATAAACATCTGATAAAGGCTTTCCATTAGCTGAGCACCAGGAAGCGTGAGGACGCCACACATTCAGTCTGTGAACCACTTACCACCGAGTGGGTGGGCAGTGCGGTCGAGGTGGTGGAGAGAGAAGCACGCAGAGCCGCCGTCTTCTCAGAACAATTTCAGCCTGTTTCTCAGAATAAGATTAGCGTTTGGATCAATAACTAAAGATTATTCTACACATTACCAATAAAATGCCTCAGGACAACCCAATTACAACCTCAAAATAAAAATAAATGTAATAGTTCTTAGTTCACTACTGGGGAAAGTAATCATTTAGTTTAACATCCAGGGCTAGAGTTGATTTCTAGATGAGAAAAAACATTTAGTTGAAACCAACGAAAAAAGCTTGAAAAGTAAAAAGAATACTTTCCATATTAATTAATACATATTTAACCAAAATATTACCTTGTCTTGATTAAAGAGAAAGAAAATCAAGACAGCGCTTTGAGATCGGGGTTCTATTTGTAGAATTGAACCTGCTTCCAGATTTGTCCAGTTTCTGCCAAATTAGTTTCCCAAGAATTTAGATCAAAGTATCAATAAAAACTTACAGCAGATAACTGTCAAGCAATGGGGTTCTCCAAATATGCAAACGCCACGATAAAATACAGACAAATAAACAAAAGGGAAAATCCGACATTGTAACCATCAATATTTTTAATCAAGTAAAACCAGGAAATCAATTTTGGGAATAGAAATATTCATCGTTTTCCCTGTTCTTATCCAGACCTGGAAAACTAACTTGACTCCTAGATTGCAGAAACGATGGGAAACAACAAGTAACCCTTTGATTGCTCAGATTTATACATTTCCAACTATTTTTAAAACCCAAAAAGGTTGTCAAGCTGCTTGATTGGGGCATCTGAAATTAATAAATATATCCAATATTTTAAAAAATCACTATCAAACTTTAAATCATTAAATCCAACTATTTTTCCCCACGTACAGTCAATTTAAAGCTATAAAACTACTATTTTGGAGCCACTACTAATTTTTACTCCTGGTGTTTAAATGTATAGGATGAATTATCCAAATAAGAACGCTCAAATCTCTCAGAATATAGTTGCATGTTATTTTTTTAGACTCCAATATTACACCCGTTTCACCAATTGTGGATCTAAACCTTGTTTTCTTGAAGCCAACTGATAAAACGATGAATTATTGCCCCTGATTAAACCAAAACAACTAACAGTCATCAGATGATATTTACTTCAAATCACATAATAAAAAAGCCAATGTGTGAAATGACTGACACTACTTAAATCCAGCCTGGATTTTTAAAAACGCAGCTGGTTTTATGCGAGGGGATGTTTTGATCGGCTCAATCACTATTTAATATTCATCTATGAGTCTTAATAAATAATACCCATCAGCAGGGGTCAGTTGGAATGAATTGAGTTGGATCAGGGGTCATAATCTGTCATTTATTAAGACTCAACTGGTCAGAAGATTAAAAAAAAAATATATAAAATTATATATACATATATTTTTTTTTAAATAACTCTTTACGACGACCTTTCCCAATAGTTTTTGAAAACTGTCAACTACCAATGGAAATAAATGGATATGAAATGTTTATGTGTGCAAAAAGGAAGAATGAAGGGATGAGGACTTCACAATATTAGGAAAACACGTGATAATGTTGGTGAATGTTGCGATGATGAAATGGTTTGTGGTGTTAATGTCGATCTGCTTTGGGTTCATTGCAAACAGACCCCTGAAAGTGAGCAACTTACCCAGCTAGTCGAAAAACAGTCATTTCTTTGACCACACGGTCTAAGGAAAAAGTTGCTGTTTGGCCAATGCAACAACATCTTAAAGCCCCCCCTAAAACATTTCTGCTACATTAAACACCAAATTTATTACTGGCATAAAGAGCCTGAACACATGCTACATTTAGCCAACAGTTTGTTATATTGATGTTGCATAGAATGATATTTCGACAACAATAAGTCTACAATATTTTGTGCAGCCCTAGAACGGACGTAGTGACAACATATGGCTACGAACTGACCGTGAGTCCATGGAAGCACCTATTAATAGAACGGACGTAGTGACAACATATGGCTACGAACTGACCGTGAGTCCATGGAAGCACCTATTAATGCTGTGTTTATGTTCCAAAATAAGTCTGAATGAAACCGTTTTGTTCATCAATACAGCTGGACTACTGAATGCAATGATGTTGTCAAGTTGTCTTTTTGGCCATGATAAATTTTGTGAGGCTCAAAATTTAGGCACCAATTGGTTTATTGCCAAAGGACAGATAAATCTCTCACTTATTATCATTTCAGTAAAATAGTGAATATTGTGAGAAAAATCTAAAAATTCTTAATTTGAGTATTTTAAGTTTGCATGTCAGCGAGAAAAATTTAGAAACCAAATAATGTAAAAACGTTGAGTCAAAACAAACAAAAAAAAAAAGCTTTTTAAACATTAAACTGTTTTGTCTGTAAGAAATGGAATAAGATAAAATGATTTGAAAACTCATACATCTTTTAACACTCAGTATTTTCTTATAGGCCTGGAACTTGAAATCATCATAAGGAGCAGATTTCATAAATTTCCTGACTGGATAAGAACCATTTATTCCATATGTGGATTCACAACAGTCATCCAGAACAAATATCCAGGTCAACCTAAAGCAGGCACAACAACTACGATTCAAAGCACATTCCAGGTACAATCTGACACAAAAACGATCAACAAGCTGCTCCCAGCAGCTTATGTTAATGTGTGTGTTACATAATCAGATGCTCCAGCTGAGCAGAGCACAGAAAATGTAGCGGCAGCTACCCCTGACCCCCCCCCCCCACACACACACTTTTTCCCTACAAACTGTCCTGATGTCTTCCAGAGGGCCACATGCCACCAGCCTGCCATGCAATCTGACACACTGAACCCCTGACACCAAACGCAGGCTCCAAAAAAAAAAAAAAAACATGCACCAGATTAAAATAAGTGCAAGATCCTGCAATGATGCTGCCCAATTTATTTAGTTTCTTTTTTTTTTTTTAAACAACGGTTATCAGTGGCACATCCGGAAAACAATTAATAGAATAATTTTACATATAAGTATAGCCATTTTCCTCATGTACAAGCCTGAATCTAAAACAACTTCCCGACCAAATGCAAGAGCAATGGGAAAGCACAGCTCCCAGTAAAGCTAGCTTGACCTCCCAGTGACCAGCAGTGAAAATAACCTAAGGAGAAATCCTTTCTTCTGAATGACAGATAAACTTATCTGAGTTACACATGCGTTGTGATAACTCCCAATGTATTTACGATTGCCAAAACTACACAGGAAGGAGACGGCATTAACAGATGAGTTCTACCAATACGTTCTTATTTCAGCTCAGAAATGCTAACATGCATCCTGAGACACAAGCAACAGAAATAACTGATCATTGTATTCTGATCATAACAGTTTCTTTTTGCTAATACACGGCAGCATTGTTGACATTTCTGCAAACTGATCTGAGAGCAGTAGCGCCCCCTTGCATCGGTTCTCTGCAACTACGCCAACACAAGGCCCCCCCCTTCTTCACACAAGACACAAAATGTCGGCATTGCTCAAGTCACATGACCCCTTTGTACTCAGAAACCCGGCTCATGCATAAATTAATCAGTAAAACCCAGTTATTTTATCAAATACGGACTATTTGTGTTATAATTTTCCCAAAACATCCATCCATGTCCCACAAACAAGCCGTTTACTGCCCAAGTCGTCGTGTTTCTCCTGAGAAAATTGGCGGCCATTTTGTGAAAGCCTGCGCAGGAAAAAAGAGGGGCGCCTCTGATCTTTTAAAAATAAAACAAAGCGCATAATTTCACTTTTCAAACCGTTAAAACATTACCGATTCCTCTTCTTTCTCCATCCCCGTTGGCATCTGCGGCACAGCCCGGTTAATGGATGCATATTCGTGTAGGTCGGGTAAATCCTCACAACGGAAGACGGGTAGTGGCTTGGAAGCGTCCAGCGCCCGTGCCCGAAACGACAATTTACTCATTTTTTCACAATTCCAGAAGCAATATAAATCTATCCGATCTCCTAATATTCACAACGGCACCGAGTGGAGCTTTCATGGATGTTTCTGTGCGGTTAGTCTCTAACGTTCGGAAGGTTCTAGCTTGGATTTAGGGCGTCGCCAGCAGAGCTGGGGGAAGGCCCGGATCTCGGTCGCTCTCTCTCGGACTGTTTTTTTCCGACGCTCCGCTCCCTATCGGTGGTTCAGTGCGCCATGGACAACATGGCGGACATTTAAAAACTCTTTTGCTCTGTTTCGCTCGGAGCGGTCCAACCCCCAGTTCGTGGACCGACCATTCCCACACGGTCCCGAGCGCTTGCGCGTTGCCAGAGTTGGGGGAAGGGGGCATTTGTTTGAAACCAACTCCGCTCCACACATACACATCAATTATTGAAATAAACCTTAGACATGGCCGAATAATATGTAGTAATGAAAAAATGTTATAAAACTTAATTTAATATCTAAAAATTACAAGTATAAAACAATGAAAAAAAAAATCGCATTTTAAATAATATATTTGTTTTAAATGTAACAGATTACAAAAACTTACTTACTTACCAGTTAAAAATAAGTCACATATACGTAAAATAAAAAAGATAAACAATATCTAAAACTACATAAAAAGCGTAGCCAAATGTATAGAAAAACATCTTAGAAATAAGGATGTAAATATAAATGAAAATAAAAGGTTTAAAGAGTCATACAAAAATAAGTCATCTTATTATAAATGAATTAAATATACAAAATTGAGAATATATATTAAATTGGTAAATAAATATCTCCACAGACACCAAAAAAAAAAAATCCTACCCCTATTAAAAGCAAACACACACACACATATATATATGTATATATACACACACACACTTAATAGCTGTGGCTTTAATTATCAAACAATTGAAGTTGAAGTTATGCAGTACAGGAATTCTGAGCGATTGTACCAAGGAAATGTGGCTTGTTTGTTGTTTTCTCGTTTTATTTAGTGTGAAAACTACAGCTACATGACCTGACCAACTCCAAACTCTCAAGCACTTCAACACTACAGAGGCAACCATTGCTGGAAGAACAGGAAAAACCATTCAGATCCACCGAACCTCATCAGCAATGGTGCATAAAATAAGATAGTTACTCCAGGTGAAATGAGTCACAGCGTGTCCAATGCTGCCTCCATCTGGGAATACATAGAAATGAACCAACATACATGCACAAACAACCCGCATTCATTTCTTGTTGCAAATGAGTGTTTGCAACAAGAAAGCTGGCTCACTCCCATTATGTGTCATTTCTCATTTTCACTGAAGAGCTGCTGGGACGGTTTCTCCATTTCATCACTTGGTTACTACTTAACGTGGCCAAACCTCCCAGCCTTCAACTTAACAAAATCAGGAGAATATTAAACTTCCATTAAAGCGCCTTACCTGCTGCTGCTGATGATGATGCTGTGATCATCCTGGATCCAGGCAGAGTATCAGAGTTTTTCTTTTCACCCTTAAATCCATAGACTGCACAAAGATTGTCTGGGAACAAACAGAAGATTTGAAACTTAAAATCTGATGACTGTAAGCGAATAAAAATAAAAAGCAGTACCAAATTGATTTGCATGTAGAGAAAATGACGTTCAGAAGATGTTTGCCCATGTAAAGCAAAGATAAGACAGATCTTCCCACCAGCTGATCGTGATTGTTAGGCTTGTGTAAGCACACCTGGTGCTGTTCAGAGGCAGAACAAAAGAAATGGCTAAACTTTTTTCAACAGCCCATGAGCCCTGACTAAAGCTACGTAGCTTGTTGCTAAGTTAATAGTAAACAAAACCTTAAGGAGCAGGATAATTATTGGAAAATGCAAGATGACCAGCAAATTTCCTTGTCTGTTACCCACTTTGATCCTGGTGAAACCCTAACCTGCATTAAATTTGGTCTCAGTACTCATGTTGGATATAAGATGAACATCTTATAATGAGCCCTTTCTCCTCTGCAAAGGTCTCTTAGTCGGATAAACATCAATCCAGCAAGTTTAATGCTTTAAAAGTCTGGCAAGGAGACATGCTGATATTTAAAACAAAGTTTATAGAGAAAACGTCAACAAAAGCGAGAAATATTTCATCTGCAGCAGAATCCATGCGTCACACAGACCACATCTTGCAGAACAACCTTTCAATATTTTAGGAATAATCTGTAGTTTCCCTTGAAAGGAGGTCTGTGGACTTTCATCACCAGTTTCAAGCTTGCTGTGGAAAAGCACCATCAGTGCTTCCATGTGTTAATTCGCAGTTTGACAGGATGCAGATGACAGGGTTTCTGTGCATAGGGCTAAGCACTGCTGAGTCTGCCATCCTGCGTGCTTCTCCAAGTTAAAATAATTAAAACCCAACCAAGCACAAGGTGAGGATACCTTATCTGATGCAATCAGAAGGACTCATTGGCCTGCTCACTGGTAAATAACATGCTTGTGCTTTTCTTGGACTGCCTGCGGCCTTCAAAATGCACCCTGAAGATTTTACAGCTTCTCTCAGTAGCCAGCACAGGCAATCCTGGGTGCAATTTGGAGGTGTGGGCGCTTTTTTCCAGCACAGAACGGAGCCCATTGAATATTTTAATGTACAAGGGGTTTGGTTTGTGGCAGGATATTTAGAGGCAGATGGAGCTTGGATCATAACCACTTTTGCATTTTAAAAACTGATTTTAAGATTCTTTCAATGGCTTTTAAAAGTATTCATGTTATTAATTCATTCATGGTATGTATGATCAGTGAATTTGTTTTTAATATCATTAAAAACAAATATTACTATTAATACAGCCTGGATCTGCGAACTGCCTTCCAGATGACCAGAGCGTAACAGATTACTGTCGAGATGAAAAGCAAATTTAAGACTCACCTTTTCGTTTGTTTTTCCACTAAACTTTAGTAATTAAGATTATTTATTCCCTATATTAACCTCATATACTGTTTCTGTGGTTTTAATCCTATTTAAGTTTGACTTTTAAACTGTTTTTTTAATTTGTTGTTCTAGCATCAATTATGTTAGAATCTATGTTTGTTACAGTTATTTTTTCTCTTCATTGTTTCCTTATCATCATAATGAACACTGATGCTTTTTCTCATCGGCTCCGGCTTATATATCTGTACCCTAATCTTATGCTCGCATGTCGCCATTATATCCCAGCCTACAGTTATTTCAAACTAATACACAACCCACCCATGAATTTTGTTGAGGAGCACACTTTATTATCCATGCAATTAAGAATTTGGGTCACAAAAAGTCTTTAATCTCACATACAATTCATTTGACATGTAAAATATTTTGTTGAAGTGAGCCAAACACTGCAACCAAGCTGTTGCTACCAAGCTGGCTCCTTAACCAGACAGCCTAAATAATTAGGTAGCTATTATCAGCTCGTTAAGACTTCTGTCGCCTTACAAAGAGCAGGTAATAATAAAGGCATCATTTTTTTCTGCACAATACCAAAACCAATACTAAATTTAGCCTGTGTTGATTATATATTTTTGATTATGTATCAAAACCAAACTAGTACTTCTCATAGCAAAGATTAGAACCAACAGTCATTATGTTAAACTATTTAAGCAGCAGCAGGAATAACTGTTGCTTTTCTGCCTTAAATAAAAAAAACAAGTTAAATATTTGGTTTTAAATTTGTATAAATAATGTATTTGGCACGCTGTGTGGTCTTTCAGTGGCCTTGCACTACATGTGTATTTTTCATTGGCTGAGATGCTAAACTGAACAAAAACCCGATGAGGAAAAGAAATGCATCAAGAAAATGTGGGATAATTTTACTAAATATTATTATAAAAATTTTCAGCAGTAGTTTTAAAATGATAAAAATATTATCCTGATATCATCCCTCCCTCTGTGACACCATGGTATTTTAACATAAAGTTATGAAAACAGTTCATGCCTGTTTTAAACAATGCGGAAAATAACCGGGGGCCCACTTCGTTCTTAAAATGCCTCCTGAAAACTCATGAAGGTCCTGGAAAGACCATCTATATTATGGCAGATTTTTAACCATCTGGCTTGGTCTTAGTTCAGTGTGCAGCCGCCTTTATAATATTTGTCAGTGTTATTTCTCATGCATAATGTTCACCATTTGTGATCGCTAATTAACAAACGATGAGGTAGAGATGCACAAAAAAAACCCAAAAAAACAATTTGGCTGCTGATTGAATCGGACTGTTTTCATACTAATTGGCTCTGAACAGTGATCAGCTGGTCACGAGTGCAGAAAACCAATCTACTTCAGGTCAGGCTAGAGGGTCGTGCTGACTGCCCCTTTCAGTGTCAACACGTTTACTTTACGTATACTTTCTTTGACATGTTCAGACAATGAAGTTAGGACTGTGACTACGGTTCTATGAACAATGGATGACCGCCAGAGCGCTCGGTCCCTCGGAATCATCGTGCTTTCGTGAGAAGATTAAGGGGCCGAGCTTCCGTTGTCACCTGGAGGGTCACATGTGACCATGTTGACAGAAAAAACAAAAAATAAAATACTTTCAGTGCTTAGCACAGCACCTCTGGTGGTCTGTAGGGATTAAATAGAAGGGTGGTTCATCCATGCCACATGTATGTAGAATGTGTAAGTATGTATGTTTAGGTATAAACGTACATGTAAGTATACGGACAGTAGTTGTAAGCAAGTATAAGCCTTAGCTATTCCTTTGTTGGTAAATTATCGGTTTATAAAATATATGGTGGTGTTTTTTATTTTTTATTTTATTTTCTGTAGTGTTGTAAATTTACCAAAATAAATCAAAATCAATCAGTGCTGTGAGACAGAGCGACACGTTCAGCAGCCAACCTGAGTGAAGTTTAGCAAATGTAGCAAATACATATTAGGCTGTAATCCACAGTTAACAGCTTAAATGGTGATATATTTACATACAAAAGATTTCATTAGCAGGAAGAGTATGATCAACTGAAGAATGACTGCTGCACCTTTAAATGTGATTTCTGGATTAGGTTAAAAAATTGAAAATCATTTTCCAAAAAAAAAAGTATTTATAATCTTTACATTTTAAAAAGATAGTCAGCTAAATATATTTTTGCTTCAAAACTGAATATTGTTTTAAATGGTTATAACAATAATCTAAATAAATTAATTTGTCCTTTTAGGTGAATTAAAGTGTTTCAAATCAATTACCTTGCATTTAAAAAAAAGAAAAGGTAGGATATTCACTTAAGACTACATTTGTCATCATTTTTACATGTTTCAATGTAAATTAAAGGACCTAAATGATCCCCGTATTGTTAAAATGCTTTAACTGTCTCAGGTTTTAACATGGTCTTGGTATCATTGGGAAAATCTTTAAAATGAAACCCTTTGGTCTGGCATTTAACGCCTAAAAATGTTAACATACCTGCTCATGATTGAGACATTATACTGGATTGAAAACAGCTTTCATGCCTCACATGCTTCCAGCTGGCACACAGAAGTGCCATGTGGGTGGGGTTTGTCCCACAATAGGGAAAGAGTTTGGATAATCACAGGAAAGAACTGGAAAACTCAGCTTTCCAGCTCTCGTATGTAAGCAGATATGGTCAGTGTTTATTAATGATATCATTCAAGGATGTAGACCTGATCCCTACCCTCAGCCTCCACCTGTTTTCAGGAGCTGGGTTTGTGCTGGTTAGATAATATTTGCAGTGAATGATCCAGGGCTGAGCAGTTCCAGGGCAGACCACAGGGACAGCCTGGCACTGTTCAGTCACACACCCAAAGCTGCATATGATCCAGCAGAAAAATGTTCCAGATTTTCCTGCCATCAGGATGAAAACTCTTCAAAAGGAGATGGTGTTAAAAATAACTAGAGATCTTTTAACGTTCTCCACCGCTACCCCCTACAGCTCAGCTTTACTCTCGAAAAATCCACTAAATCAGATATATATTATTATTTCAACATTTATTTACCAATTTTCTACATGTACATCCATCTCCTATAGGTCTGGTGGCTTCAGGGGCCGAAAAACTGAGTAGGAACTTGTGGTTTTGCTGTTGAATTGCATCCAGCTGACCAGCCAGGAATTTGATTGCGTGTATGAAATCATCCGATGCCAGAAAATACACTAATCACGACGGGCCTCCTTATTTTGGCCATTAGAGTTAAAAACACAGCAGGTAAATACTCACCGAGTGGATCTGTGTGGAAAGGTGGAAGCCTTCAGGACAGACGGAGAACATTTCTGCAAGTTTAACCAGAAGAAGGAAAAACCGAGACACGACAGAGAACACGACGCAGCGAGCCTCAGAGGGAGTTAACATTAACGTTAGCCTCGGCAGGTTCTACTTAGTTTCATGACAGAACCGGTCGCTGAGAAGCAGCCGGTTCCCGTTGAACATCCGGTCCGTCAAACGGCGTCTTTCGGTCGGTAAAAGTCCGTATTTTCCTTCCGTTGCTCGAAACTAGAGAGCTGGAAACCAAAGTGCTACTGTTGGGGGTTAACAACTTTGCTGTGAAACACGCCATCTGATTGGACAGGCGAGACCACCAATCACCTGTGGAGAGAGTCCACAGGGGATGGGACGGAACGCGATTGGCTGGCGCAGACACCATACTAGAGATGAGAATTACGGTTCTTTTTAAGGATCCGAATCATTTTGTTAGCCAAACAAAAGGATGACGGTTCTCTTGGTCCCCGACCGGCCAAAATATCCAAATGCCGTAGACACGGGAGAGTACAGGCTACACGAAAGTCCGGAACGTACGTTAGCGTCGCCGCCATGTTGCGAGTGGCATTTCTGCTAACACGTTCTTCATTAAGGGGTTCAGCTAACTGTAAGAATCAAAATCTTTGACAAATCATTATTTACAATCGCAAATTGTGTATATAATTATATTATTTCTCACCGTTAATACTTTATGAATAATTAATAAACACTTCTTTAAATAAATATTTCTTAAATATTAATATTCTTTTATGGGTGGTAACACAATGCAAGAAGGTACCGGGATCGATTCCCGGGCTAGGCTCTTTTTGCATGGTCGGAGGTTCTCCTCATGCATGGGTTGGTTCTCCTTTCTCCAACAGTCCACAAATATGACTGTTAGGTTATCTGGTTACTCTAAATTGTTCATGTTCATGTGGGTTTCTGTGTGGCCCTGTGATGGACTGTCCAGGGTTTACCCCCGCCTCTCACCCAATTACCACTGGAGATACGCACCAGCACCTTATGCTTCAAAGACAAGAGGATATAGTCAACGGATGGTTTCTGCCCTGTTCCTTAAATGCTTCAAAAGTAGGAACTCCCACCATTAATGCATTTATATTTGTCAAAATCAGCCCAGTTTACATTTCTTAGTAACTTATGTACTTTCTCTCTAAAATAAAATGATCCTACTTCATGTTGCATGTTCTAAATGAAACAATACAGGTTTATGACCATATGCATGTTGACCAACCACATACAATCCACAAAAACCTTTCAGTACAGTAAATTTCACAGATCACAATAAGAAAATAAAATGCTCCACCTTACTGTTTTGCCACTTATTTTCATATTCAATTTTTATCATGGTTTTCAGTTCACAACCTGAAAAACTACACCAAAGCATGCGCCTTGACCAGAAACACCCTGCTATAACTTTTGGTATTTTTACAAAATAAAATCAAAACTTAAGAATTTCCTCTTTCCTCAGCAAACATATGGAAGGTGCTTTGCTCAGATGAGGCCAATAAAACATTTTTTGCTATTCATGCAAAGCACACCATCCCAATGCTGAAACAGGCTGGTGGCAGCGTCATGCTGTGTGGATGTTTTTCTTCACGAGGGACAGGGAAGCTGATGAACTGAGCCAAATACAGGACAATCCTGGAAGAAATAAAAGTTTCCCACTTTCAGCAGAACAATGACCTTAAACCTAAAGCCAGAGCTACAAACAGTTAGCATCAAAGCACATTCATGTGTTAAAATGGCCCGGTTAAAGTCCAGACCTTGATCCAATTGGCAAAGAATGTGCAAAACATTTAATACTTAATGTAACTAATAAATGAACACCAATGCACACCGCATTTTTCAGATATTAGTTTGATTCTGAAAAAACTTTGAAACTTGTGTATCTTTTTCTTTCCACTAGTGTTTGTAATGTTAAAGTTCAAGGGGTATGAATACTTTTGCAAGGCACTGTAGTTTGCAAGCTTGAAAGAAAACCAAAAACCACATATTAAAAATGGGTTCAACGCAATGTTTGTGCATAAATAGACATTTGATTAAACCTTTGGCTAAAAGCTAAATATTTACTGACTGTCAGGACGAGCAATTAAGGATTAACCCATGACCCTTTAACCCTGACCAACTAGCCATTTCTTTACATCCAGTAAGGAACACAATTCTTCAGTCAGGTGGAAAGAAATGCATGAAATTACTGCTCAATCAGACCTTATGTTGGGGTAAGTTGGTTTATTTAATAAATAATTTGAGATGTCTTTGCACCACTGAAAGAAGGCACTTAAAAACAATGGTGACAGTTGCTTTAATGAAAACCCCTGTTTTTTGTGGATCTTAAACACTTGATCGAAGTAAAAAAAACAAAAAAAAAAAACAACTTTAAATGTAAAGTAATATCCTATGAAAACAAGGAGGCATGTATTTGATGCTGAAATGAAGGACCTGAGTTGGCTTTAAATTAAGCAAATAAGACCTGAAACAGTAAAGCTACGTTAAACTGACGTCCTTTCAGACAGAAAAAACAGATTCCAAATGATTGTTCAGCTGCAAGTTCATAGATATGGCTTTACACAGAACCGGAACAAAGTCTGTACACATTTCATTTCAAACACGCAAGCTTTTAAACGAGCGCTAACCGCTCAGGCTGCACGACCCAGAACACAGGGAGACCTTTGGTCAGACAGCAGGTCGATCCTGAAACCTTTGGTCGCCGGTTATTATTTGTCTGTGAAAGCCTGATTATTTCCTACTGAACAGAACCCTCCACAGAACACTGATGGCTTTGCTATAAAACATAAAGGCACACCTTAGCACAGCTTTTCCATTAAAAGCCCAGTTATAAAAAAAAACACAAAAATCCAAACTTTTTACAAAGATAAAGCAAAGGAAATCAAAACAAGTTAAAAAAACAAATAAAATCATTTGGCAACCACGACGACAAACAGGGAGTATTGTTGTATAAACCCCCCCCCCCCCGGTTCTTCTCCATGTACAGTGTAGTCACAAAGGAGGGAGAAGCTCCATCATTTCCCCTCGTACTTTGGGTTGACCACAGTTGTTACGGCGCTTTTATAGATCGGATTCTCACCCTAAAAACAAAAAAGAAGAGCAGAAAGAGGTTTTTTAGATTATGAAAATGTTTGTCCTTTCATTGCTTTTCTTTGGACTTTGGGTGCTTTAGTCCTCAGTGTGGTTCTGGAGAACTGTTGATCAAGAACCCTTTCAAAATTACAAGAAAGTCTGTCACAATTCTGTTTTTATTCTCACTGAGGCCAATCTGAACGAAGAATGACTCGTCTATAAACACCGCTGCTGTGACTGCGGTAAAGATCGGCAGACCTTTCATCCAGCTCATTCATTTATTCCTTTTATGGTTGTGTTTTTGCAGCATATGATGACACTAGATGGCAGCACTAGGAGCAGAAGAAAAGGCCACTCCCTCAGGAAACATCTACAATCTTATTGACCTCCATGTTTTCTGCATATTTCTTTCAGATTAACCGACAGACTACAGGCTCTTACAGGCAGTATACACAATATCTGCAAAAATGGCAGGAGCACAAAGAAATCCTGAAGAGACATCTTTAAATGTTGAGATAGACTTTATTGATCTCAGAATGGAGAAATTCACTTGTTACCGCAGCTCTTAGAGGTGTACGGTGCAGATAGTTATGAAATGTGCAATCAAAGAAGAACAAGGTATATGTGCAAGAATAAGTAATAATAATAGAATAAAAAAATAAAATAATGATTGTGTGACAATGCTTGGAGGTAGTTATAAATACAGAGGTTATTACACGAGTTATGTGGTATAATTGAACAGTCTGACAGCGGTGGGGATGAAGGACATGCGGTGGCGCTCCTTCCTGCATTGAGGGTGTCTTAGTCGGCCACTAAAGGAGCTGCTGAGCTCCTCTACAGTCGGGTGCAGTGGGTGAGAGGTTATGTCCATAATGGATGCGAGCTTGGCTAACATCCTCCTCTCAGAGTCAAGTGGGCAGCCCAGGACAGAGCTGGCTCTCCTAACCAGCTTGTTCAGTCTGCTCCTGTCCCTCTCCAAGCTGCCTGGGGCCCAGTAGAAGACAGCTTACAGGATGGTAGAGGCTGTCTCTAACAGCTTTTCACATTTAGTGACTGAAGGTTTTTGCCCATTCTTCAGTCAGATTGGATGGAAAGTGGTGTCTGCGAACCAACATTTTTCAAGTCCTACCACATATTTTCAATCAGATATAGGTCTGGACTTTGACTGGGCCATTCTAACACACGAATGTGCTATGATCTAAACCATTCTGTTGTATCTCTGCCTGTATGTTATGGTGATTGTCCTCCTGGAAGCTGAACCTCTGCCCCAGTCACAACCGGCTTTCTTCTATTCAATTCAATTCAGTTTTTTTATATAGCACCAATTCACAACACACGTTGTCTCGAGGCACTTCACAACAGTCAGGTACATAGATTCCAATTAGTCCTAACCATTGAACAGTGCATTCAGATTCAGTTATTTATTCAAATTGAATAAAAACTTTTTCTGTCTAAGGAAACCCAGCAGATTGCATCGAGTCAGAGACTTGCAGCATTTCCTCCTCCTGGATGAGCATGTAGAGAGAGACAGTGGACAGTCACTGGCGTTGACTTTGCAGCAATCCCTCATACTGAGCATGCATGTAGCGACAGTGGAGAGGAAAAACTCCCTTTTAACAGGAAGAAACCTCCAGCAGAACCAGGCTCAGT
>JAHUTJ010057779.1:0-36117 GCA_036250325.1 Characodon lateralis | reverse complement strand
CCACTTTGGGGTGTTTTGGAGGAGCGAGTCAGGAAACGTTTTCCTCCACCAGTATCATGTAGTGACCTGGCCACTATCCTGCAAGAAGAATGGCTTAAAATCCCTCTGACCACTGTGCAGGACTTGTTGTAGGGCTTTACATAAAAAATAAATAAATAATAAAAAATAAAGTTTTTTTTATTATAAACAATAAAAAAAAGAAAAAAAGTTTATTTAAGCAATTCTTTGGGTTTTTTTTTTGTTGCAATATCTGCATAGAATATCTACAACAGCAGGGCGCCAATTGTACAAGGCTTTTTTAGCTTCAAACTGACCTATAGGGCTCACTCAGCTGGCCACATTCTAACAAATAGTTTTGTCCTTTGTGAAAGAGAGGATTAATTTTGTTCTAAAGTCTGAAAAAAACATGCAAAGAAAATCGTTTTTGTGGTTCCAGACAAATTTTATTTTGTTGTAGTACAGGCAAACGCGACTCTTTGAATTGAGAAGGTTGCGCACCCTTGGCATTGATGGATCTACGTATGGGACAAATTTATTGATGAATGCAAGGTTGGAGCGATGCATGTACATGAGTGGAAGGATACAGAAATTACTGGAAAGATGGACAAAAAAATGGATGGACTGAAACAAAAGAAGGGATGGATGGAGGGATGGAGGAACCATCACATATATGAACAGATGTAACCAGCAGGGGGCAGCACTTGCTTTTACATAATTCCTCATCTCTGAATGCACTATTTTCACCTTCACAAGGACTCTATTTAAAAACCATTCTGTAACCTAAGAAGGAAACGTTTTACATTCACCTTGTTTTGTTAAACAAACTTATGTTACCGTTTCTTATTAAAACCGTCCTCACATGTGAGCTGCAGCAACAGGTCATCGTCTAGAGGTCACGGACAATGCTTGGATGAGATATTTATAGCATTGGGTGGTGAATGAATGGATGGAAGAAATTGGATTTTGTCTTTAACTGTGACACTCAAACAGGGGACAGACAAAATCAATATCTGCCATTGTTGGACCAGATTGATCATCATTGTGAGGTCAGATCACAGTGATCTCCCTCACACGTCCACATCAGGATGAACAGAACTAATCCAGCTGCGCAAACAAGGCATGCATCATGATTTTGTTTTTTTAAACAACACGGTGCATAAGGAGCTATAATCTATCTATAAAGTCAGACGAGATGTGCTCTGAATGGTGAGCGAACAGAAAGAGGAGGGCTCAGAGGAGAAAACACTGAGAAGAGGTGTATTTGAGAGATCCAAGAACAGACAGCACCGAGGGGAGGGCAGAAAACACGCGCACACCGACTTAGTCCCTCCTACTTCTTATTCTCAGACAGAGTGGGAACAGATCTCACTGAGGAAGATGCATCTCTACATCCGAGGAGCGCTCAGGAAAAGTACATGAGGAAAGAGGAGCAGGATTTGACAAGACAGAGAGGGACATCTGCATATTTATTCTGCAGCAAAGGACACTAAACAGCTGCCCTAAACCCTGACATCCACTCTGTCTCCTGCAAAGAACACTTCTCAGTCTGTGACCATGAGTGAGGCGAAGAAAGGAGAGCTGGCCATCCGGGACAAAGCCATCCTGCACCAGCAGAGGCGTCTTAAACAGGCCACCCAGTTCACACACAAGGACTCGGCTGACCTGCTGCCCCTGGATGGACTCAAGAGACTCGGCACCTCCAAAGACCTGGTGAGTCCCGCATTTTCTAACAGCAGAGAGGCTGCCGCAGGTTCAGCAATTGTTAAAGGCTGAGAAGGTCTTCACCCCAAATTAATACCATCAGTAACTTTAGTTGCTTTTGATGAAATACAGGCCATTACTTTCATCATCACCACCTCTGTAATAGCAGGAGTTCTGGTAGCTGCTTTGGGGAATGTAGGTTTAAAACAACATCAGGGCAGACAGACATTAGCAATGACTCAAGAGAAGCAATTGTTGCTTCTCTAAAGTCAATCTGGTAAGGGGTTATAGGAGCATTTCCAAACATTTGAAAGTTAATCATTTTACATACGTATCCACACCAGCAGAAAATATTTCAGTGATATCCCAATATCTCTATAAATGAATGAAAATTTTTTTCCCATGGGCAGCCTGTGCAATGCTTTGAGAAACCATAAAAATAAAAAAAACAGTTCATGACAGGACAATTAAAAAAGGCTGAACAAGTGTAAAAAGACGGGTGGATTGGTTGATGTACGAGTGGATCCGGAGCAAACAGGTGCATGTTATATCAATGTTAAACTGGAAGGATATTAATATTGCTTTAAAGAAGCCCATCTATCTGGGAAAAATAAAAGCAGCTGCTAATCTTCCCAGGAGTGAACCACCCACCAATTTCATCACGAGGTCAGACCATGTAATGCTCAAAGAAATGTGAAAATGCTTCAAAAGCTCCATCATTCCAGGCCTTAGTTAGTATGCTAAATGTTAAGGTTCAGACCATCTGGTCCCTGTATGACCAAAGCAACAGCTGGGTCTACATTCTCAACATAACTTTAGTGGGGCTGCTTCTTGTCTCTGATCTCGTGTGTGGTGACCAAAAACATCAGCTGAAACAAGTTCCCTTTGGAGATTTTCCGGCCATGTCCTTTAGTGTGTCCAGAAGATGAGGCTCCATATATCCCTTCAGAAAGATGGGATGCTGCAGAATAATCTGTAGTGTTATGGGGGAAAGGTATTTTTTGATTTCTCTCTAAAATCCTATACCACTGCACTTCGATCACAGATAAGCAGAAGACCATAGATAGATGGAAGTCAAAGTTTATGACTGTACAACTAAAGAAAGATTTTTTTTAAAATGACTTGCTTGGACAGCTGAAGGAGAAAGTCTCTAAAAAAGAATCTGGCTGCATGACTTCTGGAACAACGGTCTTGGAAGAAATCAGATTGAAGTAGAGATGCTTGATGAAAACAAAGCATATCAGCACAAACACTCCACACCAACTGTCAAGCACGGTAGTGGAGGACTGGTTTTGTCTTGTTTTGAAGGCACAGGACCCCATTACCTAGCAGTCATTAAATCAACCATGACCTCTCTGCAAGTATTTGAGAGTCAACTATGAGGCTTTATTTCTGACAGCTGAAGCTTGGTCAGGATGGGACAATGGTCCCAATGGCAGAAAATTAATAATAGAATGGCTAAAAAAAATAAAAATAAAAGTTGTTGCAATGACCCAGTCAAAGTCCAGACTCAAAGCTGAGTGAAATGTAGTGACTGTTTTATCATAGATATTTTCTTCATTTGTCCATGACTGTATACTTCCTTTGAGTGTTTTGGCAAGATTTCATTAAAGTTGGTAAACGTCATGTTTAAGGTAAATTTACAATAACTTTTCTGCAGCGGCTGTAGGTCAAAATAATTCAGCTTAAATATCTGTCTATTGTAAAGCATCTAACAGGCTGTGTTTTCAAACATTTCTTTGGGTTACCCATCATATGACCCATACAGCAGAAAAGAGAATAACACGGTGCCAGAAAGTATGAGCCACTACTGCATTACTTTACTGTGTAAACTGGGTTGTTTTAAAGTGCCAGGGAAATCTGCAGGAAAAAAGAATGAATGATGCTTGCAGAGTCTTGCACACAGAAGAAGCAATGTCAAAGCTAGTTACGGTTCACTGTGCAGCTCCTCTCACATTTTATAGGATGAAACACAGTCCTGCATATAAAATGGAACTTGTCCAACATCCTAACTTCCTCTTCCCCCAGAAGCCTTCTCAAGCCAAGCGGTTATGTACACTCTGGAGGAACTCCCTGTAATAATTCCCACAATTTATTGCTCCTCTAACAGGGTTCTGGTTTAATGGCTGCATCCCAGATTCCCCTGAGCTTTTTCAACAACTTCAATACATCGCTCTGGCAAGGAGAAACACCCTTCACAAAGCTGTGTGCTCTGCAAATACCACTCTGAGTCTGAAGCTCTCATGTCTACCAGATTTTAATAGACATTTGCTTTAAGAAAAACGTTCAACCCACATCCTCTCGTTCTTTAGCTGGGTTTTATTTATTATAATCAGTCTAATGATACATACATTCCTTCCTCATTTCATTTGCATGCGTTTCTTGGGTACAGACATAATTTTTACATATCTCGACAAAAAGACTGTTTTTAGTAACTTTTAATCTTTGTGTTTATTCAGTCTAATCACTGACAAACAAACAAAATGACTCAAAAACGGCAACAATATTCAAAGTGACTAAAAACGGTCCTGTAAAATCTCTCAAAAACAAGCAAGACATGATTTACACAAAACAAAATTACCCAAACTGCATAGCAATGATACAAAAAGTTTAACATTAAGAAATACCCAAACAGCTCATCATGAACCTATAAAACCATACCTAAATGACTCAGACATTACAATTGAACACAGGCAACCATAAAACAGAGACTACACATAAAACTAAACAGTAAAACAAACAAAAAACAAATCAGTGCCACTCCAAGAAGACACAAAATGACTCAACTAAAATCATTCAAAAACAGCTACAGATATGACAGTAAGGACATAAAACACATCAAGCTACATAACAAAAAGTACAAAAGCCTTACAAATGACTACAGGCACAAAATTTCAAATACCTCCAGATAAAATGACTTAAAATGGACACAAAAATGTTTTAAAAACAACCACAAATCATTCTACATTACTACTACTACTACACAACAAAGACTTAAATCTCTACAATAAGGCACAAACAACTGTAAAAGATGCAAAATAATGTATATCTTCTGCATAAAGATGCAAAATAATGCAGACCTTCAGCAAAAAGGTGCAAAATGATGCAAACTTGCAAAAAGATGCACAAAGACAAAAGTGGGACCTTTTCGAAAGTGAGTGTGATGTTACATGTGGCGCGAAACTAACAGCATTTCAGAAAAACATGGTGTGATGGTCTGGGCCTGTTTTGCTGCTAAAAGACCTAATTGACTCAGTTAATGATAGAACCAAGATTTTAAGCACACCAGCAAGTCCACATCTGAATGGCTCAAAAAAACAACAAAAAACAAAGGTTTTGGAGTGCCTAGTCAAAGTCTGGCCCTAAATCCAAATGAGATGCTGTGGTATAACCTTAAACAGGCTGTTCATGTTTGAAATCTATCCAGTGTGGCCGAAATAAAACAAAAAAGAGGGGGCACATTTTTCTGCAGTGATGTAAAAGATTCATTGCCAGTTATCACAAACACTTGATGGCAGTTTTTGCTGTCAACCAGCTATTAGGGTTAGGGGGTCAATTACTTTTACACACAGGGGGCAGGTTGGTTTGGCTTTTCAACCCCTAAATAAAAGAAAATATCATTTGAAGACAGCTTATGAATTTACTCAGGTCATCTTTGTCTGAAATTAAAATTTGTTTTCTGATGTGAAACTTTCAGGTGTTTCAAAAAAAGCAAAAACTGTAATTTTCTTTGAGATGTTAGATTACCCTGAAAATTAGGTGCTAAACGAAGCAGATTGGTAATTTTTTGGGAATAAAGTATGAAGAATGTGCCGCTCAGACACCAAACAATGCTAAAAAACGTAAAACATCTTTATCTAAAGCGTTAAAAAACTCCACACTTACCTGTAAATGATGATAATCAGCTATATTCTTGCTTCAGCAATTGGTTCCCTGTGTGATCCAACTGTACGGTCCAGGTGGTGCTGCAGTAAGAGGCACAGGTGATATATCAAGCCAAATGATTTGCAGGTGCCTTGGAACTCACTAACAAAGGAACAAGAGAGTTTCAAAATTGTTTTCCTCATTTTCATGGAACCTCCAGCTGCAGATAAAAGCTGTTTGCTCTGCACAGGGAGACTAGAAACCAAACAAGCATTACAAAATACAAATCTGGGAGCTCATTATATTTTTATGAAACCAAGACAATTTTCCTACTTGCTTTATTATGTGCTACCAAGTATGGCTGCAGTCTCCAGCAGACAGATGAGTTTAACACAACCACAATTCAAAGAGATTAGTGTAACAGTCATCATTCTGCAGGGAACCTAAAACTTTCATATTATAAGACCTTTTTTCTCCTCTATAATAACAAATTACTGTTCAGCTCTGAGCAAAAACACCATCTGATAAAGAGATGTGACCACAGGGAAAGCAAAACTTTCATTGCAGAAAAGTGATTCTGGGGGGGATTTCAGGCCAACCGTTCACAAATTTATAACCTCATCAAAATAGGAATTATCTTTTAAAAGGCTAATGATATTTTCTATTCAGGAGTGCATGGACCTGTTGCTGGAGGAAGCATTTAAGACAATGGTAGCACTTAGACATTTGGAATGAACCTTAGCATTTTGTGTCAAATTACAGCAACGGAGTCATAAAAACTATTTTCATTATAAATCTGCTGCTGATGATTTGGGCTTGTTTTAAAGCCACAGGACCTAACCATCTTGCAGTAATTGTATACTAAAGTACTGCAGGGTTTAATGCGAGGACGTCTGTTTATCCCTAACTGGGTCATAAACAGGACAACAATCACAAACAATAAATGTACAACAGAATGCCTGAAAAAGATTTAAGCTGTTTCTAGCTAAACTAACTGAAAGCTGTGGCTAAACAATGTTTGTTTATGTTATTCTCTTGAAGCAATGCTATAAAGAAAGACAGGATTAAATGACTCCACAGTGACATGGAAGGCTAAGGTCATGCAGAGACCTTTTCTTCAAGATACTGCAGCAAAATGTGGTTAAAAAAAGTTGATAAATCTAAATATGCAGTTTTTTCATGTATTTCTTTTACATTTTCCTTAGTCTTGTGACATAAAAAGGTTTAACTACTATTCTTAATTTACAGTTTTTAAATATATACATTTAAACAGGTAAAAACAAAAAAACAGACCTGTCTTTAATACAATCTCACATATAAAACCCCTTTCTCTTATGACGGTAGCTGTATTCCTGCCTGTTTCAAGACTAAAAAGCATCACTTCTGTCTTTGGTGATTCATGCAGGAGCAGCTTTTATGAATCTCGTTTGTACAGTATAGAACATGAAGGTAACGCAATAATCTGGGTCATGCTGGGCTCAGGTGTTGGATGTGCTCTGAACAGATTTTTCAACCCAACAGACAAACTCATATGCTCAGAAATCCCCCATGATGCATTATATTCACATGGAACCCTACAGTGTGTTGCCTAAACAAGGCCAGCTACACTGCATCTCCTCCCTGAATCCACCTCCAGCCTTTTATTCCCTTCCTCTCCATTGCTCTTGTGCAATAGAATTGGATTTTGCCCTTTTCGAGCCCTGACTTTGCAGCAGAGCATGGCTATAGTGCTGCTGCTGCTGCTGCTGCTTAGAGTGAGAGCACCTCAGGCTAAAGAGCAGCAAAACAAACTGAGTCTGACGTAAGAGCTGAGTTACACAGTGGACAGGACAGGCCAGCAAACATAAATGGGCAGGAATGTAAATCAGGCTACGGCAAAGAATATGATAAATGTTTACATTTCATAAAGGAGGCATTTTTAAAATAAACTATTTTCTATTTTAGTTATCAACTAATTGAATCCTTTTGGAAAGCTCTGATTACAGTACCCATGCATGGCAGCAGTAACTCGCTGTGTTACGTCGGATTTTATCAGTCTCTCACATCTTTGTTGAGGCACAAATGGTTTTAATTCTTACATATTTAAAGGTTTTTGAGTATTAACGACCTGATTAAGATCATGCTACAATATCTCAGTCAGATTTAAGTCCAGACTTTGACTAGCCCACTCCAAAACCTTAAATTTCATGTTTTTAAGCCATTCGCAGATGGACCTGCTGGTGTGCCTTGGATCATCATCCTGCTGCAATACCCAACTGGGCCTGCGCTTAAAATGGGCCCATCGATTCAGCAAGTTGTCCAGGTTCTGAAGAAAGACACAAGTCCCAGATCATCACGCCACCGCCATTATGTTTGACTGTTCTGAAATGCTGGGTTAGTCTTACACCAGATATAACAGGACATACACCTTTTAATATGTTCCACGTTTGTCTCATCAGGTCTTGGAATCATCAAGATGTTTTTAAGCAAACATGAAATGGACCTCTTGAAACTTGAAACTCTCCCATGGCTGCCGTTTATGCCCAGTGTCTTTCTTATTGTCAAACTCGGACCATTTCTGAGGCAAGTGAAGGCCTGCAGTTCTTTAGATCTTGTTCTGGGTTCCTTTTTGACCTTGTGGATGAGATGTCAATGTGTTCTTCTAGTGATTTTGGTAGCCGGCCACTCCAGGGAAGATTCACCACTGCTCCATGTTCTCTCCATCTGTAGATAATAGCTCTGTGATTAACTGGAGTCCTAATGGCTTTGTAAACATTTACAGACTGATAACTGTCAGTGACTTGAATTTCTTCAGATGAACGCATCATGTATTGTTTTTTAGAGCTTTTGGCGTACTTCATGTTGTCATACTGATCGTATTCAAGTCATTTCTTAATTATACAGGTATGGCAGTAATCAGGCCTGGGTATGGCCGGTAATATTTAATTCAGCTTTCCAAAAACAATTTTGTTAATCAGAGTTAATTCTTGATTTAAACAGGATCACATGGGATCAGGTTGGTTTGGATGGTTTTTCTCCCTCAATAAATGAGGTCATTTGGAAACTGATCTTTTTATTTACTCAGGCTGTCTTTCTCTCATACTTAAATTTTTATAACAAAGCAAAAACAGAAGAAATCTAGAAGGGTGTGAATACATTTTCAGAGCACAATATGCTTTGAACACAATAATAATAATGATAGAAAGTAGGTGAAAGAGTGAACATTTGAAACACACCTTTTAAACAAACCCTCTGAAAAAGACGGAAATCATGGAGTAAAGGGTCCAACAAAGCCCCCTATAATCACATGCAAAGAAATTAGCTAAAAAGAAAGGCTATGGAAAAAATCTTAGTACTGGGGTCCAGCTGTATTTTGACTGAATCAATAAATACTTTAGAACCTGAGGATGTTGTAAAAATATCTCTTAAAAAAAATAATTCATACTTCTAAGTTATTTGTCATGGTTTCTAGGAGAACATCAGGATAAAAGCAAAAACAAATTAAAGCATTATAATGTGCACTAATGCGGTGTTTCTAGACATTAAGCATCTCTGCTGCTGCTGTATCCATGGTTTTGCCCTACATTCTAGCTGTCTGTTTCTTCAAGTGTAACTCTAACAGATGAGTGAATCTGAAAGGTTTGTGTGTGTGTGTTCAGGACGACCTGTCTGCAGGTACATCTGAGCCTAATCAAAAGCTACTGGTCTGGGCTTGGATAGATGTGAACTAGCATCATTTAACAACAGGAAACCACAATGGATAGGTGTCATTCTGAATAGATTATCCTTATTTGTCATTATATAGACATGAAACAAAAGTGGTCAGCATTACCATATAATTAATTGAGGTAATTTGAAAATAATAAAAAAGGAAAGCTACCAAAGCCGCTTAATCTACTTCCCTTTCTAGAGGCTATGAATCTGTGTGAGCAGTCAATGGAGTCCATGCATATTCCCCAAAATTTTCCTTAATCAGGTATTTTTTAACCATATTTGTTTATCATGAGAGTGGAGCTGCTCTCCAGAGGAAAAGATTGCTAGCTTCCAGTGGGTTTGCCTGTTCCTACACCTAAACATGCTGTGTGAAATCGGTTCAGATGCAGGCTTTATTTTTTTAGCTCCAGGACAATTAGAAGGCTTAGACCTGTCTCACTCCCTGTCATCTGGAGCTGTAGATGGGCAGTGAACCTCCCTCAGCTGCCCGCCTCGGTCTTGGGCAGGAAGACAGGAGGATAAAAATACCCAGCAAAACAAAAACAACCAACAAGAACAGAGAACATAAATATTTGTTCAGTAAGGCATACAGTGAGGAGAACAAGCATTTGATACACTGCAGATTTTGCAGGTTTGACAACTTGCAAAGCATATAGAAGCCTTTAATTTGTTTCATAGGTGCTCTTCAACTATGAATGATGGAAAAAACAAAAATCCAGAAAATCCCATTGTACGATTTTTAAGTTATTAATTTGCATTTTATTGCATAAGTATTTGATACATCAGAAAAACAAAACGTAACATTTGTACAGAAACTTTTGTTCGCAATTACAGATGTCAGACATTTCTTGTAGTTCGTGATGGGGTTTGCAGACACTACAGCAGAGATTTTGGACCACTCCTCCATACAGATCTTCTCCAGGTCCTTCAGGTTTCGGGGCTGGTTTAGGTCTGGAGACTGGCTAGGCCACTACAGGACCTTGAGATGCTTCTTATGGAGCCACTCCTTAGTAGCCCTGAGTGTGTGCTTCGGGTCGTTGTCATGCTGGAAGACCCAGCCATGACCCATCTTCAATGCCCTTACTGAGGGAAGGAGGTTGTTGGTTAAGATCTCCTGATACATGGCCCCATCCATCCTCCCCTCAATACGGGGCAGTCGTCCTGTCCCGTTTGCAGAAAGGCATCCCCAAAGAATGATGTTTCCACTTCCATGCTTCACTGTAAGCCTGTGAGAGCCGGGATTCTTACTGTGTTGTGATTATTAATCTGAGAATATTATTTAATATTTAATATTAATACTTTAATATTTTATCAAATAATATTATGGTCTGTTGAGGGTTAACTTGTTAGTAACAGCCCAGTAAGGCGATGGTATTAGGACAAAATAGAAAGGTGTGAGCCAAGCTCTGACATTATTGAACAGCAAAACTCTGCACAAACATGGAATGAATTCACACAATTTCTTAAAATACAATAATTTATTAACAAAAATAAGTCAACTCAAAGTCAAACATATTTCAATCAACAAACTCTTTACTATGCTAAAACAATCCAACTAAACTACCAAGCAGAATGAAAGAATAACGAAGACTAATGGACTATGTACAATATAAAGAAGTTGATTAAAGATGATTGAAAACCATGACCGAAAGAGTGATGCAACATTACCATGCAATGTTTATGTCTGAGCACCAAGGATTATTTTGTAGAATCTGGAAGTGAAGTTAAGTTAGTCTTGGAACGAACTTAGGCAATAATCAGCAAACGTTTAGACAACCCTTCACAATGCAAGATCAGATAAAATTATTGTTTTAATAAAATAATGTTTTAAAGAATGATCTGCTGAATAAAACCAACTTTCCGGATGACTATTTCTCAATGGTGTCTCATTAGCTGCCTTTATTTATTGAAATGATATTTAGTTATCAAATTTAGTAAAATGATGTTAGGGACACATTATTTACTGGATTGAAAACTAAACCTTTCTGGGTAGATATTATTTGCCAGCAAACACGTGTCCTTACCTGTTAGCAGTTGAAGCTAACAAAGAAGCTGATAGCTTAGCACCAGAATCAAAACACACACCTTTAAAAATACCATCAATAAAACGGTTGTCGTCCTTTCAGACCGGGAAAACCGCTCCACTCGGCTTAGTAGAGACAGCGTCTCTACAGGGAATCCTCTGGGACACAGTTTGCTTCTGCAGGCCTCAGAGACAAATTAAAGCAATGCTTATACCTTAATTTCCTCTCTTTATGAATGAAATCCCCGGGTACACAAACAGTGATTCACTCGTACTTAACTTTGCATATGATCGCGCGATCTTATGACACCCTTGGATCCAGTTTGAAGAGTTTATGTCTTTTTACCAGCAAAGAGACATTAGAGTGCAGTCTCACTGGCCAGCCTCGAACAGAGTCCGGATGGTAGAGGTCGGACCATTGGGGGAAGTGGGGTTTTATGTGGACAGTGGCATCATGAGAAGTTCACTGTTACCCCCAATTCCTAAGTTGTGCCGGAAGTAGGTTAATGCAATTTATTTTGAAAGTTCCAGAAAAGTCCGTACCGCATTTCCTGTTGTAACTCATGGCTGTGGGTCCCAACAACTGGTTGTTAGGTGATCATGCAATTATGTCATGCAATGAAATGCAAATTAATTACTTAAAAATCACACAATATGATTTTTTGCATTTTTGTTTTAGATTCAGTCACTCACAGTTGAAGAGTACCAATGATAAAAATTAAAGACATGCTTTGCAAGTGGGAAAACCTGCAAAATCAGCAGTGTATCAAATGCTTGGTCTCCCCACTGTATATCAGGACACATCTGCTTTGAACTGCTAATTGTATTTGGTAGGATTACATATAGTCATTTCACATTTAAAAAGTATTTTTTTCCAGCCTTAAAAAACTTTCCCGCATTTAATATGTTCTATCTATATCTGTACATAATAAACTTTTTATTTCACCCAAAATACGTTAGAAGACCTTGATTTCAAAATGTAATATACCAAAATGTCCCCTACACGTTTCATTTAAAAAAATTTTTCCCCCAACTCTACTTTCCAGAGCTCTCAGCACATTTCGTATCCAGTCTTTGATGTAATGGTAAATACCGTTATGCACAAGGTCGTTTATAATGCTGCACAGAAACTTATGGAACAGATTTAAATAAAATTACATTAAAAATAAGAAGTAGGAATAAAAGCTAGATGTAGGCACTGGTTTGAAATAAAACATTTAAAAGCACATTTAAGACAAAGAAATTGCTAAAAACATTATAAAATTTCCCAAGATCCAGCTTCTGCAGCCGAGGATCAGACCGCCAAGGTCTCCGCCTTTGGCCACCAATACTGTTTACAGTGGGGAGGGTGGGGTTGACCTCAACTCGGGGACGTTGTGGGTCGGTAGGCAGAGTACTTTGAAGACCTCTTCAATCCCACCGGCACGTCTTGGGGCGGGCTCTCCAATCTCTGGTGCTGAGGTCACCGAGGTCATTAAAAAGCCCCTCGGTGGAAGGCCCTGGGGGTGGATGAGATTCGCCCGGAGTTCCTTAAGGCTCTGGATGTAGTAGGGTTGTGTTGGCTAACGCGACTCTGCAGCATCGCGTGGACATCGGAGGCAGATCCACTGGATTGGCAGACCAGGGTGGTGGTCCCCCTATTCAAAAAGGGAGATCGTAGAGTGTGTTCCAACTATAGGGGAGTCACACTCTTAAGCCTCCCTGGTAAGGTTTATTTGGGGGTTCTGGAGAGGAGGATCCGTTGGATAGTCGAACCTCGGATCCAGGAAGAGCAGTGTGGTTTTCGTCCTGGCCGTGACTTGTGGACTCGGAGAAGGCGTTAGACCGCGTCCCTCTGGGAATCCTGTGGGGGGTACTCCGGGAGTATGGGGTACCAGGCCGTTTGCCTCAAGTGGAGGAGTTCAAGTATCTTGGGGTCTTGCTCACGAATGAGGGAAAAGTCGAGTGGGAAATCGATAGACAGATCGGTGCTGTGTCAGCAGTAATGCAGGCGCTGTACCGGTCTGTCATAGTTTAGAAAGAGCTCAGTGAAAAAGCGAAGCTCTCGATTTACAGGTCGATTTATGTTCCTACCCTTATCTATAGTCATGAGCTTTGGGTCATGACCGAAAGAACGAGATCATGGATACAAGCGGCCGAAATGAGTTTCCTCCGCAGGGTGTCTGGGCTCTCCTTTAGAGATAGGGTGAGAAGCTCGGTTATCTGGGAGGGTAGAGCCGCTGCTTCTCCACTTCCAGAGGAGCCAGTTGAGGTGGCTCGGCAAACTGGTTAGGATGCCTCTTTGACGCCTCCCTGATTAGGTGTCCCTGGTGAGGCCCAGAGGAAGACCCAGGACACGCTGGAGTGACTATGTTTCTTGGCTGGCCTGGGAATGCCTTGGGATTCCCCTCGGACAAGCTGGCCCAAGTGGCTGGGGAGAGGGAAGTCTGGGTCTCTCTGCTTAGGCCACTGCCCCCGGATAAGCAGAAGACAATGGATGGATGGATGGCAGTAGACAATTTACTTGATAAAATCCTTGACCCTTATAGGTAAGCTGCAGTACATGGTGATGTTTTGGTTCCGATTTAAAGGAGCCATCAGTTTCCGCATATCTCAAGTTTTTTAGGGAATTGTTTCCAGAGCTGAGGAGCCTAGAAACTAAATGTTGCTTCCAGTTTGTAAAGAAAACGTTTATTTATATAGCACCTTCACAGATTATTATCAATGAAAGTGCTCTAAGACCCCACAGGTTTTAGATTACCTGGTTATTAACTAACCTGCAACTCTGACATGTATTTATGCCAAAGACCATTCAGTATTATTAAAAACTATCCTTTCACCAGCAGACAGCCAGTGCAGTTATTTAAGGGGTGATGTAATTTGAATAAATTTCCTGGTGTTTCATCAGGATGAACCACAGCTGCCTGTAAAGACACCATTACAATAATCTAACCAAATGAAAATAAAAGTGTTCTCTGAATTAAGCCTTACTTCAAACTGACACCAAGGTGTCTAGCATGCTCTAGGGTGTTTAGCTACATTCAGACTAGCCGAATGTCAGAATAACTTCTGGGTTTTCTGGAGGCCATTCATAGATGTTTCAGACAGACTGGCTGTGATTGTAATGGACTGTAGTCATGTGGTGACATAGAAATATGAAGTTGTGTGTCATCCGCATAAGCATGGAGAGAGATGACATAGTATCTTTATGTCTTCATAATCTAAAATGGGAGAGCAAAAAGATGTTAAATAAAATGTGGCCCAGGAATAGAACCTTGTAGAACCCCACGTGTAATCAAAACATGAAGATCACATAAAATGAAATGACAAAGTAGTCCTGGTCTGCCAAAAATGATCTGAAGGAATCTAGAACACTAGACAATCGCACCTACTTTTTATTGATTCTATCAATCCGAAAGTTATGATAAATTGTGTTGAAAGTAGCAGTTAGATCCAGTAACAACACAGAACGTTTGGATAGATCATTTTAGACACATACCATTTAAAACCTTTAGCAATGTAGTTCCAGTGGCTGAAAACATGGATGCAATTGATGGATTCAACATTTAGACAATAGGAAAGGAACTAAAGTTTGGCAATAGAAATATTTTTCCATATCTTATTTTTTCCTACATATATGTAGTCACAACATTCATACAGCGTTACACAACTCAGAAGGCGTTTGGGGTAAAGTGCCTTGCCCAAGGGCACATGGAGATTTGGCTGTGGAGGAAGCTGCAACTTTTAGCTTATACATTACTACGCTTCTCAGTAATAATCCCAGACAGGAAAAATACTTGAACTCTACACGTGCGTAAAAACCATGTGTGCTGTAAAGAATATGCAACCTTGTAGGCTGGTGTAATAAAATTCAGCAGTCCTGATTCCCCATAATATACATAAATATGTAACATTGTTAACAAGCCAAAATGAGAATACGGGTCACGCAGTGTGTCCAGCAAAGCAACTATATAAATTAACTTTAAATGACCTTGCATCACAAACCTATCCTAGAGTCTAATTAAGTGTACACCGGTTAATCTTCACTCTCTCCTGAGAATTAGTCATTTCTAAGTACGGACAGAAGTTTGCTCCCTGAAACATCCCGCACATCTTTTTATAAAGCATCAGCAATGGTTTCAGCTTTTCACCTTGAATCAGACTCAAACGTTGACGTTTCCAGCTGCAGACATCTCTTTTCATACACCTCACGCCAACCAGAGGAACTGGTCATGAATAAATCAGAACTTATGTAAATACAATCTCTACCAAGCAGTTGGAGGACAGAGAGCTCAGGAAAAAAATGTAGCTTTAGAAACTCAGACGACGAGGTGGGCCATCTATTTTTTCCCAGAGAAATCACATGGGCACACGTTGAATTGAAAAGAAGACAGAATACAATTGTGCATAAAAGTAAATCAGATTTACAAAATGTTGTTAAAACACAGGCTGAATATAATTTACAAGTGCTACAGCTATGCTTTTGACAGTCACAGATCCCTTTAATGTAAACAGACAGGACATGTTCCACTATGCTGTCCAACCACTTATGAGGTCTTCAACAGACCGTGGCAAACAATGCTATTTGTTTGTTGTTTACTCTTGAAAAATCTCCATTCAAATGAAAGAAACAGCAAGAAATCACTAGTTTATAGTGTGAACGCACCAAACATACTAACACTAGTGTTTGAGATGAAGCTCCTTTCTTCACAAACCTTCTAAGCATTGCACACTGTGATCTGGGGGAATCGACTAAAATGCTGACTCCTTAAAATGTTTTCCACTTGAATAATCCTTATCACAGTGAAATGATGGACTTCAAACATTTTAAAAACACAGTCTAGGAACGGTCTTATAACAAACTGCCAAAACTCTTCCTATTTTAGCCGTAGTCAGCTCTCCATTTTGGCTCCATCTTTGTTCTGCTGTTGGTTTTTGTAAGCTTGAGTTTAGATTTAAATAATTATAGAACCTGGTAAAGATCTGATGATTTTCCATTATGTCCAGATACAAAAAAAGCTGTGTACATCCTCGTCAAAATAACATTTTTTGTTTAAGTCCTTACTAAGCCGTCAAATAAAACTCTAGGTATTTTTAGGTCAAACAAACAGCTGTAAACAGGTAAAGAGAGTATAAAAACATTTAAGGACCATTAAAAATAATACTTTAAACTCTCTTTGAGTTGTGCTGTTTGTATTTAAGCACACTTGGGGTTGGATTGAGATGCCCCTGTGGGCTTTGAATGCATTTTTTTAAGTATAAAATGTAAAACATTCATATTTTACCTCATTTACAGTCTGGACCAGTAAACTGGGAAAAATTAAAACCCTATAGTGACCAATGCCACGCTCAGTTGGCATTTGCAATCTAGATCTAGAGGCTTCAACTCTAGAATCACTGCCCTAACAAAGCCTGAGTGAAAATGATAGCAAAAATGTTCAGGAAGCAGATCGTATGTACCCCGAGGAGCCCTGCTGGAGACCACATAAGCAGTTTATTCTGTCACCAGAGATTTATTCGCCACAGATATTCCATGTGGGATGTCAGCCCGTGATGAAGACCATTACAGGTTTATTACAGCTGGAGAAGTTATATGTGCATAAAGAATAAGGAAATGGAGGGAAAGGCAGGCCTACTGATCGCTGTGATGGGATGTCAACAGCTGGAGACGTGCATTAGAATAAGAAGGAGGGCATTAGAAAGCTCATGTGAATAGCTGGATGAGAGAAATGAGCCTGTTGCAGACAGATAATTAGTCCACATGGCAATCAGCCTCTAATCTGACTCAGAGGGAGACATGCAGAGGAAAGACACAGATCCAAATAGACAGTGATGAAGAGGAGGAGGAGGATCTCTGGTGTTGAACATTAACAATCTTTCTGACCTGCTGGGGAGACTGGTTTGAAGTGGCTGGAACTCAGAGGTCACCACAGGACACACACAAGCCAAATCAGCAGCAGGACATGTATGAACAGAAAACAAAAAGGACTGAATCATGAGCACATTTCTAGTCAAACTGAATACGTGGTGCGAATGTATGGGTTTCTGAAGGTGTCCAAACATTTTCCTTTGGACTTTGTCTGATTTGTCACCTTTTGAGTCCAGTCCTTGTATCTGCTAAGAACAGTAAAATATACTGATCAAATATTATGATCAAAAAGAAGTTAGACCACAATGTTTGTTGATTCTCCAAGGTACAGGACAGTAAAATAAACCTACACAACAATAAAACAACATAAATAGTAATAAAATATGAAATATTAAAAAAATTAAGTTTAATGAAAATTTTGTATTAGAATTAGTAAAAATAATGATTATAGATATTGGGGAACTTCAACGTGTTATGCATCGGGTGACTTGTTCTGAGTCTGTCACCGTCAGTCCTACTCAGATGGCAAAGTAAAAGTGCACAATTTAAAAAAAAAGGTGAATTAGCTATGTCAATAATAAGGATTTTAGTGTGAACTAATGGCTGAAGAAGAGAAGCAGATAAAAGTTTCAACGGATTAAAGGCTTGTCCTTTGGCTGCTGTTGTAGAAAAATGTGTTTTTACCAAGACAGACTGATGATTGTCACTCAGAATCAGCTTTATTATAATCTTGCAAGAGAGAAGGATTTTTTACAGCATTGGAGGTGCGCTCAGTAGTGCTGCCAAATCGTTCTGAGCTACAACAGTTTTCAAGGTAACTCTCATGAGACCCAGAGAGATGAGGTGAAACCTGTTGTCCTAGACATGTTGACAATGGAAATGGAACCTTACACAGTGTGGCACACATGTTATCTCATACAAGTGAATAGGAGAAGGTCTAAAAACCATCTCTGTAAGACTAAACAGAACCATCTGTCCTAACCCTGGAGGTAGAAGAGAATAACACAGAAGGATTTGAATACTTTTATCAGATCCTGCAGAGTATCTAGTAGAAAAGAAAGCAAGGCACTAAAATTTTCCATAACACTGGTTTATGGTTAGTTTCAGTTATTTACACAAAAATTGAATATAGTTCAATATGAAGCTTTCAAATGTGTGAAAACTAGCAAAATAAACGGAAAATTACTGTGATATCGGTTTCTGCTTTTATGGAAATTATCTTACAGCTGCCATCTGTAGACATTAAATTATCTCAGAGGAAAAGACCAAAGTGAACTTCAGCCATTTAAAGAGTAGACTAGGTCAGGTTCATGATCCTCATTCTTAAACGTTACCATGTACTGAACATATATAAAAATAAGATTAAAAATGGCAGAGAAACATCCTGGGCTGACGTAGGTTGAGCAGTAATGCAAACTGTGGCTGAATAATATGCTGAAAATTGCAATAATTTCCTTCAGCTGCTTTCAGGTTTTTCCATCTGCAGTAAAGCTTGAAGATGCGTCACGGCTTTAGATGTCACACTTGTGTGCACCTGTGTTACAGATGAGGAGATGAAACTGGATTGACTCAAAGGGAAAAAGTGACAGAGATGGAAGGTTTTAGTTCCTATTGACTGTATTTTGGGTCATGTTTGAATCATTTTTAATTTTCGAGAGGATTTAGGTCTGGGAACTATAATGGCCACTAAATTGATAATATAGTGTTAAATCGGAATTCTGCTACAACTCCAAATGACAATTTTTAGCTTTTTGGGAAAGGCCACCAGCTTTTTATTCATAATCTTCTGGTATTTCAAAGAGTTCATAATACCGTTTTTGCTAATATGGACCGAGGGGCAGCCCACAGTTCCAGTTAGAGTCCCAGTAGAGATCAGCCTGTGGTGGAAAGGAAATTAAATTTTTCCTGGAATTGCTCCCAAGCACCTGCTTGGCATTTAGAAGAAATCTAATGCTTGTTATGGAAACCGGGGGAGCTCAGGATGCCACTCTTTAAAAGTGAACTTTGGAGATAGTCTTTTCTACCTTCCCTACCATCCTGTGCATGGTCTGGCTTTATTTCACAGTTCCACTTATTTTAAGCTTTGATATGGAGACATTTAGGTAGAAGATCCACAAACATCTGAGTTACTTGAATGGCATGTTCCTCTGTCTTTCCCATTTTGAGGAATGGCTAAGAGAAATTGTGCTCTGTGGTCCATTAATACCCCAGGAACACAGGATGTCATGTATTGCTGCTTAAAAGTTCCTAGACAATCTGATGACAGTATTTGGGGAACCTGAACAAACATACTTAAGTTAAAGGCTGTTTTGCCTCTGCAATAAACGATACATTTATATTTTTAAGGATTTTTACAAATCTTTACTTGAGGTGCTAATAGATCTCTAAACAGGACGTCAGATGATCCCACGTGAGTATCCTAAAACACATTTAGTGGGAAACATAGCCATTGTACTTCTGGTGTGTCCAAAATGTGGCCCAGGGGCCACTTGTGGCCCTTGGAATGATTTTCTGCAGTTCAAGAAATGTACAAATGTGGCCCGCCAGCACATGCAGTTGATGTAGAAATCTTTTCAGTCACAAATCAAAATGTTCTTAACATGGAAACTTTTCTTAATACATTCTTATTTTTTTTTGTTTCAGGAGACCACAAGCTTTTAGTGACTATTAGAATCAGAATCAGCTTTATTGCCAAGTTCGTGCATACACGATAGCTCAATAGCATATTACTCAATAGCAGACTTGGGCACCTCCATTTATTAAAGTTACCTAAATATAAAAAGTATTTTCGAAGAAAGAGTGACCCAAATACCATTCTTTTTGCTAAACATACTCAGTTTGTTTTTGTAGACCAACAAAATGGAAAACAACTGACCCAAAAAATCTATCTGACTCTGTCAGTTTATTGTTGAGCAGTTACAAATAAATAATAAAACAAAATCACAACGAAATTGACATTTTCTGGCCTGCGAGTACGTCTAATTTGTTTGGTCACCACTGTTCTAGTTTATTTGGGTCAGAGTTGGCTTCACTATAGTTTTCCTTTGGTCTCTTCCTAATTGTTTGTGTTTGAGCAGGTTTTCTCCAGACATGTCTAACTGTACATCTCTACTCTGTTTCGCTTTTCAACTCTGAAATCAAACCAAACAGCAAAAATCAATCTTGTGTCCAATAATATGGAAGAATCTCTAACATATCATTAACTGCTCCCTGGAAAAGCACTGCTGCTGCTAAACTAATTTGCTCAATAGCTGACCCCAGAGCAGTCAGGGCTAACAATATGAAAACACATGGAAACACTAATAGATATTAAGAGTTTGCTTCCGTGGAGGCTGATAAAACCCCTTTAATGGATCTCTCAAGTGGTTTTCATTTAAATTATTGTGTTTGAACCTTTGTTGCTGCTAAACCTTTTCATCTCTTAGCTTTGTGTAGAATCAAAATGAAGATTGTGTGTTAAAGATGTCTTCTTTCGCTTTGCAAAATTGCCATTCCTGAAGCTCATTGTTGGTCTGCTTCTCAATTCCTAAACCAGATAATTTATGTTGGAAGACTCAACTGGGTTTAAATTGCACCAATCTGGGTGGAACAGTTTCCCTCAGATGACAGGAAGTTGGTTAGGATGTCACTTGCCCCTGCTCCAAAATGGCCACCTTCTACCTCAACCGAAATGTGCAGCTGCCCACATGGAAAAGCCAAATGTCTTCTGCCAGAGATGTAATTTTTTGAACAGACAAGACAAACATTGAGCTATTTGCCACAATAAAAAGAAGTATGTTTGGAGGAGTCAAATGGAGGCTTTCAAACCATAGAAAGCTGTTAAACACAATTGTGGCGGCATTATACTGTGGGGGTTTTACACTGCCGCCGATTCGGGTAGATTGCAAAAAGTAGGTGGGATAATTATTAAGGACTTATCTTCAAATTCTTTAATTTCACCTGAAATTAAAAGTTGGGTGGTTGAAACTTGACAATAATTTTAGACACTCATCAAAACTTGTTTTGGAAAAAGACAGAAATCAGGTTAAACTTAGGCTTCTACAATAACCTTGACCTCAAAACTACTAAAAATGTTTGGGCTATGCCTGAAAAATCAGCTCTATACGAGGAAAAATCAATTTCAAGTGGCCAATTCTGCAAAGAAGAGTGGTCACAAATTCTGCCGAAGTAGAGATGTATGAACATATTTGACCTGGTGGAGATTATTAATTGCAGTTGTACATTGTATTATCAGTCCACTCTAGTAAAAGAACTGCTCAAACAAAAGATTTAAATAATAACAATGATGCAGATGAGTGAATATATGTAATTTTCTGATGGGGACTGTACATTGTGATAAAAATTTATTTCAAGCCCAGAATAAAGGTGTAATGTTATAAAAGAAACATAATAATAAATATATCAAAAGAACAGAAGCTTCAGCCAGAGTTCAATAACTTACAATTTGCTTTATCTTGTAAATTTGACTGAAACATACTTTAAAACATGTTTTCAGTATCTATCACTTATTCTGTATTGCTATTTGTTTTTGACTGTGCAAAAACAGCCTAAAGGCCAAACCAAACTGCCTGCAGAAGCTATGCTGATGGGGTGGTAAAACGAGGGATTAACATGTTGTGCTGAGATCTGTGTGTTTATATTAGTGGCTCATCATAAGAACTGAGGATGTTATGTTCAGATGCTTTTATATTAATGTAAGCAGTGCATGTTTGAGATTTTTTTAATGGCTGCCTTCTTGCTAATTTCAAACATCTGAAGGAAGCATCAGCAGCCTCAAAATGTTTGGCTACGAATTTGGCTACTTGGAGGAGGCTGGGCTTTCTAGGTGCTGATCCTTATAGAAGAGAGGACCTGAAATGCAGGATTTTGAACAAAAGGTGACAAGGTGTTGCAGACATTGCTGTACATTTTATTAATAAATCAGGCACACAATTTTTCTCCTAATAAAACCTGTAAACAAGTGTAATAGACTCGTGGACTTACTCCAGAGGGCAGAGGTGGGAAAAGAGTTTCGCTGAAATGCAAATTAATGAAGAGGAACCTGGTGGATTGGAAGAAAAGGGCAACAGTGGAAACACACAGAAGAGCTTCTTTCATTAGATTGCACATTTTTAGTTCTCATCTCTTCTGCATTTTCTCCATATTATGATGCAAACACTGCATATGCAGTATATACAAAAAGCCTATGGAAGGATACACAAGACATTTCATCTGGTTTCAACCGCATGCTTCAGCCTGAAAATTAAATATTACCTAGTATTCCTCTTTAAGGAAACGAGAATTAAGAGAATTATATATGAAGGAAATGAAGGATAAAATAGGTTAGAGCAGTTCAAAAAAGGTAAAGGATTGTATAAGCAAGAGTAGAGGAGAAAAATATAAATAGAACAAGTTGAGAATCAATGATAAAAATTGTAAAAAGGAGTCAAGCGGGTGCAGTAATCACATAGGAAAAGAGGAGAGGTGTAAAGACAAGATGAGGCTATCATCAACATCTGCTCAGGCCCAGCTGGAAATCAGACAAAAGGCTAAATCGAACTCGGTGACCCAGGTGGTTATTAACTGCTGGAGTGTTGCTGTTTTCCAGTAAGCCGGACACACAACTCTGAAAATCAACAATCAAATGCAGAAACCTAGTTTTATTTACCACATTTTCTGGTTTATAGATGCCAAGAAAGTGCATGAATGTCCGCCACAAAGACAGAGTGAAGCCACAGAGACCGAGGCAGGCACGAGATGACATTATCATCTCCATGTTAGGGTTACACAACCTTGTCTCCTAGGCCCTGATCCCATTTTCCCTTATTTATCAGCATCCATATTTTCATTTCCATAAAGTTCTTCTGGTCTAATTCCTTTCAGGAATAATTCTATAAGAGACCAGATCATAAAACCATGCTTGTTAATCAGTGCAACAAGACTAAAATAATGACAAGTGAGGTTAAAGAAAAAGGGAGGGAAACAAAAGGTTCAGTATTGACAATTTACATGATATATATACATAACCTGGGACTTAATATGGTTAAAAGCTGGACAATAATAAATGCTCAACTGATTGCCTAATCATGCAGAAAATTAACCAAAAGCCCATCCGAACGCATTAGTGCTGATTCTCAAAAACACCTTATTCTAATAGATGAGGGAGCTCCCATGAGATGAAGAGCCTAAAAGCAAGCAGCAGCAACAAAAACAACAATGCTTGGACAGCCGTTTTTATCTTTGGGAACATGTCGAGGACGAACCGAACACTTTCTCTAAAGGTGGAATAGCTGCAAGCTTGTTAATGCAATAAAAAGGGGTGAAAGATGCAAGAGGACAAAATAGGTTGGACGACAGATGGCACAGATACAATCTATTTTAAACAACTGATTGATAAATATTGCTGTAATCCAGAGAATCCTTCAGTTGATTGCTCAAAACAATCTATGTATACTCATGTTTGTGTCCATGAATTATTATTTCATTTTATTGTGCATTTCCTGTCCTGGCAAAGGCCTACAAGTGTTTTTTCCCCTCCAGACTTGGTTGCACAACTAGGCTTGTGCAGGCATTTATTGTTTTTTAAAGCTGATTTATAGAAGAGTTCTAAAACTCCACATTAAGCTTCCACATTATTTCACACAAATTTCCATAACTGGATGGACGGACAGACAGACAGACAACCAGAATGACAGATGATATCTTTTGTCCCACATCTCTGTCAATGTACCTTCTCAAAATGAGTTTAATAATCCAGCCAGGTGCTCCAGTACAACATCTGCAGACCTATTTGCATAATTAGGACTGTGCATGTATTTGTTCTGGAAATGCAAATTACAAGTGAGGCTGTATTTTTTTTTCCCGCCACTGCACCTAAAAAAACCCCCAAAAACATTGTGCTATTAATTAAAACAATCTTATTTTTATTTGAGAAACGTTTTATAAAAAAGGTACAAATCTTAAGCTTCTGAATAACGTAATTTTGTGATTATAACGCAACTAAATATATCTTCTAAGAGTAGTAGCTGGTTATTCTTTGTCGGGGAATGTACATCTGTAGCTAAGCTGTAGCAGGAAATGGAGGCAGGGGTTGGCTGAAGCTCCAATAGTTTATTTTTAAATAATTAAAATTGACTCGTTTTGGTGGAAGCAACTCAACAGTATAAAGGCAGAGATGCCTCAAGCCTGTTTATGTACAGCCTAGGATTATCACTGTAGCAGAGCTAGCTGCAACAGGAAGTTAGAAAAGTAGCAGCTGGAACTATTGGTTCAAAAGGTATTCTTTGCAGGGTTTCCACGAGATAATAATTTAGGCAAATGTGTTTGTACATTTTTAGTATTGGTCTTACTGAGTATATATCAAAGGTCCTACAGCAATGACTCATTACTGCCAGCGTTAATTTAAAACTACCTTCTAACTTACTTTAAAAAGATGTTCTTAGCAAATTAAGAGATAATATAAGTTTAGATCTCTGCAAACGGTACCTTCTTGACTCTACATTGTAAACAGTTTGAGTAAAAAATAATATAATGCTCAGGGAACCCTTGAAGAAAAGAACAAAAGCTTTCAGCGATACTATTGCAGCGACTCTGTTACATATTGCAGGTCTGCACTGCTCAAAGAGCAATGAGATTATGGAGCAACAGATTGCTTAGATACAATTTTCAGTTAATATGATACAGAGAGAACAGGGAGCCATTGGACACATGTTTGTTTCAATCTGTGGAAGCCTGGCATAAATTTTGGGTCAACACAAAAACACTGAATCTGTGGTATGAAAGCAAATGTTACTTCAGACAGTGGTAGACCAAGAGCGCACAACAAGTGATAAAACGTGCTTTGATTGCAAATGTAACACCTTAAAACCTTTTAAGTTCAAGGCTTGTCTAAATACATCCCCTCTCCGATATCCTTTAGCTCCTGTTGACAGAAACAAGCTTGTATATGCAGATTTTACCTGCTTTGATGACTTACAAATGTAACTTATTTCAGCTTATATGAATAACTTTTATTTGTCTTGTAAATCTTAGCCACAAGAAATACTTAGCGATCCTAGGTCTTCTATTGTTTATAAAGGTTTACAAAAATAATGCATCTATGATGGGTGTTGGTTTAAAAATGTAGATAAAGCCTTGGTTCTGAGAAAACTCTCTTTAGCTTCATACGTCTTGAAGAAAAAAAGCTTAGAATCAAAGCTGAAAAATCAAATCAAACAGCAGAGACAAAGCCACAAGACTGAGGCACCTTGCAGTCATTGAATTGACCATCAACTTGAGTCACATGTGAAGCTATCTGTCCAAAAGCTGAAGTTTGGGCCAAGCTTGGTTGTGATCAGGACAGTGATCCCAAACACCGCAGGACATCTGTAACAGAATGACTGAAAAAGAATGAAGGCTTTTAAATGGTTTAGTCAAAGTCCAGATATCAACTTGATTGAAATGCTACAGTGAAACCTTAATGGTGTAAAAGGAACTGAAACGTTGGAAAGAGTGGACCAGCGTTCCTCCATAACAATGTGAGAAAGTGATAAAGTCAGAAAACTGCTGGCAGTTGATGCCGCTGAAAGTGGTTCTTTGAGCCTTTTTATCACAGGATGAATTTAGTATTTAAAAAAAACTATATGTTTATATTGAATTCTTCGGCAACATTGCCAGAAGCACTAGTAAGATTAATTTTTAAAGCTTGCCATTTAAAAAAAATAAATCATGACTGAAGTCTATTGTTTGTTTTTCTACACTTCAGTTTAGATTTTAATGATTTTGCAACCTGGTAAAGACAGCTCTGGTTTCTTATATCCTGTAATGTAAAACCCTGATTTTTAAAGAGGCAGTACATTCGGTTTTAACATGACTGTACTTTGTAAAAACATGTGACATGGACCCTCCTTCCAGCACAGAAGTGTAGAGCGGCCGTTTCGAAGACTCAGGCGAACAGAAATCTAATTTAGTTGGTCTCAGCTCTGGACCAGTTAAATTACACTGGAGATTAATTTGAGAAAACATATTTGACTTGTGTTCTAATGTCATCACTTGGATTATAATAAAACCTGCTACAGCTCACAGAAAGACAATCTAACTCCAGTCATTCTCTAGTTGGTAATAATATCTCAATATGAACTTCTAATGAAACAATTTCACAAAAAATGCCACAAAAAAAGGCAAAATAAATGAATAAATAAATACTACTGGAATGAGTTTGTTGGTGCAGGCGTTTAGCTTCCTACAGATTGACATATTGACTGCATCTTTGCACTGATATGCAACACTTACACTGTTTTGCAAAGTTAATAATAAACCTTAAAGTTGTCAAACTTGTCTTATTGAAACCATAAACCTAAGAGTATTTTATTGTGATTTTATGTTTCAGACCACCACATAATTTTGAAGTGAAAGGGGAATGGTACATGGTTGTTACATTTCTTTACCCCCCAATACTTTGTAGTACTACCTTATACCATAGCTACACCTATAGGGTATGTCTCTTTTTCTTTGAAAACTACCTCAAGATTCACAACTAGATCTAGGTCTAGACTTTGACCGGGTCATTCTAATACAAGAACATGCTTTCATTTATACCAGTCCACTGTAGCTCTGGTTCTGTGCTTGGGGTTTCTGTCTTGCTGGAAGGTGAAGCTCCTCATTAGTCTCAAGTCTTTTGGAGCCTCTAACATGTCTTCTAGGATCTATTGAGCCCTATCAATCTTCACTGCCCCTGTTGAAGAAAAGCATTCCCACAGCATGATGCTTCCACCACCATGTTTCATCATGGGCATTGTGTGTTCAGGATGGTATGCAGTTACTGTGTTTCTGTAGTTAAACTCTCATCATCTCTAGATTTCTATCTAAAATCCATTTTGGTTTTCCTTTTAGCAACCCCACAGCATCGTCCAGCGGCGCCTGCTGGAGGGAAACATCACGCGGCTCCGAGGGGAAGCAAGGGACCCTAGCACTAGGGTTCGTTCACCATTGGCTGACACCAAAGATGGACCTACGGATGCTGAGGAGAGGAGTGAGAGCACGGCGGATGACTCAACCGAGGAGAGGGAGTCTCTGGAGGAGAGCGAGAGAAGCCTCCGATCAGACGAGGAGGATGATAACAGCGAGGCTGGAGCCAGACATTCAGCCGAGAAGTCAGAGAGCACGGACAGCTCGACCTGCCTCACAGCTTTACTTATTCAATGCAAGGTACCACGCACAATAAAACACAGTCTGCCTGCATATATTCACCCACATGTAACTGCAAGCAAACTGCAAACAAAAGGAGACGGACTCCATTGTGCTCCTGTGACTCATAACTTAGAGCTCATTTTCACTTGAGAACATATGAAAAGCTCTGCAGGACCCAGCAGCTTTCAGATCAGATCAGAATCACAGATAAGTGAGTCACAGTGATTAAAAGTACAAGCTGGTCCACAATGGAGAACAATAATACATTTACTGGAGGGTATTTCAAGCATAAATAGGTTGTGGTATAAAATAAACTATTTCTGTGGGTTTCAGCGTAAAATACGAAAAAACGTGGTCAGTCATTGAGGTTTCAGCTGCACCAATTTGTTCCCTTAATCTGCAACCAAATCTAAGCTTTAATCTGGCTGGATGGTATCTGGAATTATTGCAAAGACTTATTTGGCTGTTTTAAAAATTAGTTTTTAAATGTTGGTAAATGATGTCTTTTTTCTGTTGGTATTTTCATTGTGTCATGATGCATTGTTTGTAATCAGGCGTCTGCCAGCTAACTTAGAATAGATTATTTTCTATCCTCTGGCTTCTCTGCATCTACATTTGAATATTGCACAATTCTCTCAAAAGCTGCTCATTTACAGATGTTTCTAAGATTGTTGCCAGAAAGTAAAAAGAGCCCTGGATTTGTAGTGAAAAAGCATCGTGCTAATAGCACGAGATAGTTTAACAAAATCTGAAACTTCCTTCTACAAAACTTGAAGATGTTTGCTTTTTTAATTCTGGTTATTTACATATATGATGATCAGGAAAAAGTTAGGCGCAATCTGAGGTTTCAAAGTTTCTTTCTTCCATCTGTTCTTTTCTACAGAGATCTACTCCAGTATAGGTCCAGAGTATAAGTAGGGTGTATTTATAATTAAACTGAAAGTGTGGGAAATATATAAGAACATAATTGTCTTATATTGAATAGAACAGAAATCAGGCAGCATCTGTTTTATAAACAGTTTTAGCCTCTGTATTGAAATGGATCAAAGTATGACATTTTAATAGTTTAAACCAAATTGACACTTTTTGACATTTTAGTCCAAAAGTGGCTCGCATTTAAACCTTAACCAGGGGCAAAAGGAGCTCATATTTTCCTGTTTTTATCCTTGAAAGAAATCAATACTTAGATCAAACAGCTCCTGTTCCCTGTGGCGTTTAAATAATGCATCGCTGTGAATACTTCCAATCTGTGAATATTTAAAATGATTCGTTCACTTTTTCAGCACATTCAGCATTCTCCGTTACTCTGAGTTGCTGGGTTTTTATCATCAACTCATTAACAGCTAAGTGTTTCTCTGTTACTCATTCAGCTGCTATTTTTAAACCTCTGGGATTTTAGTGGGACCAAGACTCAGAAGAAAGAGCAGGTTTGTGTGTCTGCTGATAAGCCTACAAGAACAAAACAGGCTTGCTCAGCCGTCTCCGTTTGTACCGAGTGAGGAGAATCACAACATAAATAGAAACTCACTGTGCTTCTTTCCAGAGGGGTGGTGGATAGCGGTCGGTGAAGTGGATATTGAAGTTGGTGTCACCACACTGCTTATCACACACACCTGCAGAGCTACCATATGCTCAGAATAGATCCCAAACTCTTGCATTGATGTTTCTTTACTGGCACCGACTTAAAGATTTGCAGAGGACCTCAGAGACAGCACTTAACATAACCCATTCCAGGCTGCTGCACTATAGAAACATATCTTTGTGACATGCAATTCCTTACAGGCAGCAGAGGAAACTGAAGGAAAGAACAAAATAAATGTCAGTGACACCTTACCTTGAGAAAAATCAATATTAACGAAATGGCATATGTGTGACCAATAAATGCATTTTTCTTTAGTGTTACATAAAAATACCCAAGAAAAAGGCTACATCCATTAATCATTATTAGATTCAGCATCATGAAGTGAGGAACATGCAGGTTAAAAAATTTCGAAAAGAATTATCATTAGAGTTGAAGGTTAAATTGGAGTATTTTTTTTATAATTGGACAGACAAAGGATCTCACAATGTCTCCCTGTGGTTAAACTTTGCACCAACAAAGCCAAACAAAACTTACTCCACAGCTGCATTTGGTTGAATCATTGGATTCTTAAAGCTGAGGCAAATACCTCAGTAAATAAATGACTCCTTAGCTTTTGTTTTTTTTATCTTTTGTTTTTAAATCTATTGGTATGTTTTTATAATCACATCTTGCATTTTCTTTTACGTCTGTTATTGTTCAATTAGCATTTAAGTTTATTTTTTATGTCCCATAATTTTTATAATGACTATATTTTATTTGATACAGTCATCTGTGACTATGTCTGTGAAAAGTGAACAGAATTTTCATACATAATTTTTACTGGGGAAAACTAGTGCTTTTTCCTAACTTGCTTCGGTCAATACACATTAATTTTTCAGAGTGGATTCTGATAAAAGCTGTGAGATTAAAACAAGACTACATCAAAGCTGAAACTCATTACATAGCTCTATAGCTAATGGAGAATGCAGGATTGGCTGCTAATTATCCATTATTACCACATTTTACAGTAATTTAGTCGATTTGTATGAGATAAATGGTTGTAATAGACGCAAGGCAATGAGTTGTGCAAATGGAATCTGATGTTATTCAAAAACATTATCTAAGGTTTGGATAAAGAATTGTGCCATAGCGCAAACAAATTGTGTCATATGTTTTTCCACTTCACTGTGCAGCAGTTTGCAATTTGTTAAATTTGCACAAATTACTCACTTGCTTAATATTTCATGGTTCATGGTGCATAAACCGGAAAATTCAAAGTGCATTCAGCAAACGGAGGAATCAGCATCTCCTGTCAGCAAAATTTGTATTAATATTCAAGCTAAACATTCAAAAACATCTTTACACATACATAGAAGACTATAGATCAGTTATATTTTAACTTGACTTGCTCTACACAAAATACATGCAAACCAAGCCACAGCAACATGCAACCCTTGGATGGAAATTCTCCACTAATAAGGTTTACTTTGTTTCTGGACAGCTGGTTCAATTTTATTTTCCAAGTTAGAAGTTTCATAAGCACATGGCAGTCAGACTTGTGCAAAAGAGGGAAGAGATTAATTTTGTAAAACTCCCTAAAGCTATACTCATGTGCTGCTGTGACAAACTGTTTCCTTGTGTGCAGTAGCATCACTGCAAATTGGAAAATCCCCCTATGACACCAAAATCCCACCCTCTCTCTCTTCTAACAGTGCTGCGAAACTGAAGTCAAGGCATCCATCAACACTGGCAGCCTACACAACCACATCTCCACCTCCTGCTGCCTGAGGCTGGGGTAAGAAACAACCAGCTCAACACACACACACACACACACACTTGCTTTTTTTAGACAAACGAACTGCCAACAAAGATCAAGTTCTAATAAAAGAGACATTAAACCATAAAAAGGGGTGTATTTAAACAGCTTGTATCATATTTTTACAAGTTCATTTTTTCAGTAATGTTTTTATATTATGGTTTTATTAATGTCCATTTGTGAAATTAAGAAATATATAGGAAAAAAGCATACAAGAAAGAAAGTGAACAAAGAATGCTGCCTAAAGTTGCTGAAGTGAGATGACTTTGGCTGCACATGGTACGCCAAATGTGGGCATCGATGCATACCACAATGGCAACCCAGAATGAAAATAGCAATAAACTCCTCAGCTCAAATACAAGTTCCTAAATTGAATGTGTATGTAACACTTTCCTACATATTGGTATTAAAAAAAAGCTACATTTCCGACAGTATTCAGGTAGATGTCATTTCTGCTCCGATCCTGACCAGCATTATTACTCTGGTGAGTATATTGAGCTGTGCAGTAGTTCTATAAACATGGCAGTAGTTAATGAAGCAGCTGAAAGTCTCGCTTTCCTGTCTATGTTATACTCACAGAGGTTTTACTGAACTACAGTCTCCAAACACTACATCCATTGACATATTTTTAAAACTTTTTCAGGTTGGAATGTCTGTCTTCCTATAAACCCTACAAGACATGTTTGATAGTCTGGCCTTTTTTAACTTGACGTGTAATTGAAATTAAGCGTAAACAAAAAAAAAAAAGTTAGGCTGGGTCAGCCTGAATTATCAACTCTAACCACCTTTCGACCAAAAGTAGAAATTTATAGTTGTTTTAAAGTGTTTTTTTATTCACTCATTCAGACCAACTCATTGCAATTTAGTCTATTTATATAGCACTGATTCAGATCAAATGTCCTCTCAAGGAACAATTTCACATTGTTTTAATGGAAGGCAACATCTTTTTTCCTTTACTATTTACTTAAAATGTGATTCTAAGGACACCTTCTATCACTCCACACAAACTATAAGTCAGTTAACAGTTTGGTCCTAATAAGTCAATTCAAGCTAATGTTAGACGTGGTGGTTAAACAGGAAGTCAATGCATTGTTTGCATTATTTGTGTGGCTCAGATACTGAGAAAAAACAGGTTGCTGCACAAGAAACATTTGAAGAATTCTCAACATTTGGAGAGCTGTTGTACTAACAATGTACAGTGAAAGCAATGACGCCTGAGAAACTTTATGCTAACAAACAACACCCACATTGCCTCAGTGGTCTGGCTGCTGACTTACTGCTAGAATTATCCATCACTGCTGTGGCATGACCTGTGTTGTGTCCTCATTGGCCTTGGGTTATTCCTTCCCTTAAAGCCAAGATTCCAATTGTTTCATTATCCTGGTGCCAAATGTGTTTCAAATGAAGTGACTATTTAGGTGAATGAAAAGAAATCTCTTCAGCCATTTACTGTCATGGATCTCACATTTTTTCATGCCTAGCCAGATTTTTGGGACAGGACAATCGCTCACTCCATCTGTGCTGTGTCACCAGTAAGCAGCCACACATCTGTTTGACATATTCCTAATTGAAAGGCATTTTTTGTCATCATTCGGTTTTCTATTTACAATAATAAGCAGTCCTGCTCTGTGGTTGCAGATAACAGCATCATCCATACATGGTAACGACTTACTGCTTAGGAGACCAATCCAAGGTTTTTTTTGTCTCAAAAAAGTAATTTCTCTCAAGTTTCCCTGAGAGACTTTCAAAACATAATCAGTCTGGATTTTACTTGTAAGGGGTTAACTGCACTATTATAATAGAACTGTGAAATCGTTATTCTGAGGACACATATCCTGGAAGTTAATTTTCTCTTTTAAAGCTGATACTAAGCAAGCGTTGATTGGAAACAACAATGAAATAATGGGAAAGGTTCTGTTACTTGGCTCAGTCACTGAGAGAAGACAAGTCACTGCTTTAGCTAATTATTGTAAGTAAAACAATGCAGGAAGAACCTTTGGTGAGCAAACTCACTGATTTGGTGCAATAAACCAATACACACACATCAGCAGATGTCTGTGGACGCATGAAAACTAAAAACCTCGTTCAGCTGAGGGTTTTCCTTCAGTTGAAGCCACCTCTCCAGTTTTTACACTATCCTAGGGCAAAACATGTTTTGAAGCATAAAGGATCTTTGTAGAAAGTAGAAGTGCTCACTCCGTTAAGTTTCATCCAGTCGATTCAAATGTTACCCGATAGGGTTATCATGACACACTGTTGTCCATATATGGTAATGATGTTTCTGTTTTAAAGAGATGAGCCTCAAAATACTTTTTGTGTTAGAAAAGTCAGTTGTTAAATTACCTTTCTTTGAAAAGCAATGAAAATGACATTTGAGATTTATGTTTCATTCTTATAAGATTTTTCAGTTTTTCTGACCCTAAACTACAATGTCTCCTGATATCAAGAGAAATTTATTAACAACAAAGAAGCTACTATTCCATTTTCTTCATGTCACCTAAATGGCTAGCAGCTTTCAAAAATATGACGTTTTGTTTTACTTATTGAGTAATTTCAGTTCTTGCTCTTGTTCTGAATTTTTTAATTATTATAGTATTATTACAGTATTTTAAGCATTGTGACAGTGTATTTTCATAAGTATTATATTGTTGTTCTGTATGAGTTTTTACATATGTTCTAACATATGTTCTCTCTTGTAAATGAGAACTCATGTCTCAATGAAACCATCTGTATAAATAAAAGGTTTCATAATACTACCACTACTACTAATAATAAGAATAATTTCAAATCTGCTTCTAAAGTGACTGATAAACAGACAAATCTGCTAAACCTTTGAAATAATCCCATGTCTGCTGAAATTTTGAGTCGACTGAAAGTGAAAACTGGGTATGGAAGGTAGCTACAGCAGCCAGTTCAACATCCTTATTATTGAAGTTACTGAGGATGATTGTGTGTCTGTGTTTTCTTAGACTGGTGCCCAGTAAGGACAGTTCCCCATGTGGCATTACCAGCTCAGTGACGGGTCTGCAGCTACAGCTGGGCAGACAGACTGTCCGGTGTTCAGCATATGTGAAAGGTAGGGAGATAAAGCGGTATAAAGAAGCTTAGAACCATTTTGAGAATTTGAATGTCTTCTGTTTCTGCTCTCTTAAAAAAAAAAAAAAAAAAAAGTTGGTAACTTCGGTTAATACAGCAGTTTCCAAATGATTTTGCGCATTAAGGGAAAAAGCTACCCAAGTTAAACTGTCTCTATGTGAAAAAGTAATTCCCCTTCTTGTTAAGTCATGAATTAGATGTGATTAACTGCATTTTTGGTTTCACTAGCCACAACTAGGCCTAATTACTGCCAGAGATGTAGAATCAATAAATCATTTAAACACAACCTGTCTGACAACATGAAGTAGGTCAAATATTTCCCAAAGCAACATATTATGCCCTGATCTAAAGAAATTCATGAACAGATGAGAAATAAAGACATTGACATCTATCACTCTGATCAGCTTCTCATGCAATGGAATGTCGCATTAGAAGCTGATGGGACACAGAACTTCCCTAACTTTGCATGTTTATCAAAATTTAGCACAGATTTTCTTCCAAGGTGACTCGCAAAAGGAGGCTAAAGATTAGTATGGGTGCGTTAGTGCACTTATTGAATTTAAACCAGACTTTTTGTGCAAAAAGATTTGATTTTCTGCTAGAGGCAAAGAAACAACTGAATCTAACAGAATTCAACTACAGCTTTCAAAAAGAAACATTGATCTGTGAATCCATAAATACTGTTCAACACACTCCTGTGTCCATCACGTACATGCAGAAGGGAGACATCAGTGGTTTATGTGATAAAATATGGACCAGACTTTCAGACAACTTCTTAAAACAGAAGCCTTGGTGTTATTAATGTGTGAAGGTGTTAAACCACACCAGTCAACACACACACATTCACTCAGTGAAGCCCATCCTAAATCTAGCTGATGTTAGGTTTGGCGCAATCCAAAAACAAATGTCAGTGCTCAAATGTGACATTTACTGATACACCTTACTTGTGTTCAAATAATTGTCTGATTTAGACAATAAATACCCATTTAATGTGTTTGTATCCCAGGTCAAGTTCTGTAAAAATCCTTAATTTCTTTTTTTACTTATTACAGCAGTGTAATCATGCTTATTTTTATGAATGAAATTCAATAACTAAAAGAAGAAAAAAATGATTGTTTTTAACACTATTCTTAATCATTAAGAACAGAGGTTGTCTCTGTAACCTTGGAAGTTGTGGCAGTAGTTTCTGTGCTTATGCCTCATGTGCAGGTGAAATACAGTGCCTTGCAAAAGTATTCAACACCTTGGCTTTTTACCTATTTTGTTACAAGCCCACCTGTAATTTAAATGTTTTTAATCTTATTTTATGTAATTGAGCTGCACAAAATAGTATAATTTGGTAAAGTGAAATGAGAAAAATATATTTCAAAAACAGAATTAAACTGAAAAAACTGAAAATTGGCATGTGCATAGGTACTCACCCCCTTTGCTATGAATCCTTTAAAATATTCTAGTGCAAGATATTACCTTCAATCTAAGCGTCACATAATCTGTCAGTTTAAAACACACCTTTCCTGAACAACCACAGAGGCTGCAATACTACTACGCAAGAGGCATCACACCATAAAGACCGAAGAGCTTTCCAAACGAGTAAGAGACAAAGTTGTTTAGAGAGCTCCTTGGCCATCACACCATGGCTTTCCAAACAAGCCCGGATGGGGTTATAAAAAATATCTAGATCTTTGGTGTTACCCTGGAGCGCCATCAAATCAGTCATCTTCAAATGGAAAGCACATGGTACCACAACAAACCTGCCAAGAGAGGGCCACCCACCAAAACTCACAGACCGAGCAAAGTGGGCATTAATCAGAGAGGCAGCACAGAGACCAGGTAACGTTGACTGAGTTGTAGACTTCCACAGCAGGACAATGACCTGAAGCATGCTGCTAAAGCAATACTTGAGAGGTTTCAAGGGGAAACATTTAATGTGCTTGAATGGCCTAGTCAAAGCCCTGACCAATATCTAATTGAGGATCTGTGGTTAGACTTGAAGATGTTGTTCACAAGCAAAAACCATCCAACATGAAGGAGCTGGAGTAGTTTTGCCTTGAGGAATGGGCAAAAATCCCAATGGCATGATGTGGCGAGATGTGGCAAGCTCATAGAGAGTTATCCAAAGCGTCCTGCAGCTGTAACTGCTGCAAAAGGTGGCTCTACAAAGTACAAACTGTAAGGGGGTGGACAATTATGCATGCTGTAGCTTCCTGTTAATTTGTCGTATTTGGTGTTTGCTTCACAATGAAAAAAATATACAGGTCCTTCTCAAAATATTAGCATATTGTGATAAAGTTCATTATTTTCCATAATGTCATGATGAAAATTTAACATTCATATATTTTAGATTCATTGCACACTAACTGAAATATTTC
>JAHUTJ010057778.1:0-36164 GCA_036250325.1 Characodon lateralis | reverse complement strand
GAGTCAGGAAACGTTTTCCTCCACCAGTATCACGTAGTGACCTGGCCACTATCCTGCAAGAAGAATGGCTTAAAATCCCTCTGACCACTGTGCAGGACTTGTATGTGTCATTCCCAAGACGAATTGACGCTGTATTGGCTGCAAAAGGAGGCCCTACACCATACTAATAAATTATTGTGGTCTAAAACCAGGTGTTTCAGTTTCATTGTCCAACCCCTGTACTTAAATAAAGCTTGCTAGCAGTGAGCAAAATGTTTGTTGTAAATAAACTGTAATGTTAATAAGCTTTGCTCAAAACTGCCTTTAAAACATGACGATTTATTGATATTGAGTTTCTCTTACTAAATGGCCAATACCAATTAGGTCCCTTTTGACAAAACATCTAACTACATGAAGATAATGGAAAAGGAACAGTGAAATTAGAAGGACTACACCCAACTAGACTATGCATCTCTTGGAGAAACTACAATGCAAATGCTAAGAAGGCCCTTTTCTCAACTTAACTGTCGACCAGTAAAAGAAGATTATTAAATGTTGATTAGCTCTGACAGACAGATGCATTAGGAAATTGTGCAACATTAATTTATTCTTGAATTTTGAGTCCCGATGGAGCATGATATTTGCAGATGATGTTGTGATCTGTAGTGAGGGTAGGGACCAGGTAGGAGAGCCTTAAGAGGTTGATGTGGGCTCTGAAGAGATAAAGAATAAAGGTCAGAATAGAATTTAGAATGAAGGTAAACGAGTTTAAGAACTTGGGTTCAAAGCAATAGGCAGTGCCAAATATAGGTGAAGAGAGTGCATACAGGGTGGAGTAGATAGGAGCAACTCTCGGGACTGATTTGTGTGATAGAGATGATTTGCCATATGGCACTGAAACCTGTGATTTATGGCTTCTAGATGGTGGCACTAAAAAATGAACTGCTGGGAGTGAAGCTGGAGGTGGCAAGATTTTCATCAATAGTGACCAAAATTGACAGGATTTGAAATAAGACTGAGAGACAGCTCCAAGTTGAATAGTTTAACTATTTTTCTACTTTGAAAAGTAAAAAAATGTTTTTTTGGGGGAAAAATATATCAAAACTGCAGCTTTGTGGAAAGATTCGGGCAAATAACATACTTGTTTAGAACACAAATAATGCTTTAGATTATAATATATGCCCTCACAATGTAACCTCTTTTTAAATTTGATCCCAGCCTGGGAAAATGAATTGTAGAATCATGCTGAATAATTGAGTTTGTCAGCATGTCTGGCAAGTAGAATATTTTATTTATTTTTCTATATATGAAATTACAAGTAGGGACAATGATTCTTATTTATCTAACAAGCATTGTTATTTTCCATTTGAGGTTTTTGAATTAAACCACCAAACCTAGCAGTCATTAAAATAAATGTTCATTGCTTTACTTAACCAGTTTATCTTTATTTGTAAGTAACCACAAAGCTTGGCCTCTCTGCTGTGTGTTGAAGTGGTATTTGCAGGATCAAGGGTGCACATTATACCCACACCTCTTCACTCCACCATATATGTGTATGTTAGTTTGTCATGGCGCCACACATATGTGTTGATGTGTGTGTATGTTCGTTCCCAGTCATCAGACCCTGGTCGTCTCTGCCTCCACCTTGTATGAGTCAGAGCTGCAGCACAGTGAGGGAGGGGCTGGGATTGGATATCCTACACACACACACACACACACACACACACACACACACACACGCACACACGCACACACCTCCATGTTTTACTATCTTTATGAGGACTTTTCGGTTACTTCCATTGACTTCCATTCATTTTCCTTGATTTTTAGTGCCTAACCCTAACACTAACTCAATTCATACCCTAGTCCTAAACCTAACCCCTGTCCCAAGAACGGAATTTGAAAAAGTGAGGCCCAGGAAAATGTCCTCACTTTGCGATAAAAATACGAAAAATGGTTCTCACTCAGCAACAAGTACAAGAACACACACACACACTTTTACATTTTTATACTTTAAGGCCCTTTGCAATGAAACCTCAACCCGATGTTTCTAAAAACAGAGGATCAAGGGCTTTATTGCTTGAACATATATGTGAACAAGAGGAGCAAAGAAGAAAAAAAAAAGCATACTGGAGACAAACAGCAACAGACATATCTCCACTCACACACACATATACATACAGAGCATGCTGTCACATCCGACCCTGCGCTCCACAGCGTGGCCTATAATTAGCTGCCTGCGAAGCTGACTGCCTGGAGATGAGCTAACCAGAGAGAGAAGGAGAGGAAGAAAAGGAGATGAGCTAACCACATGTAGGTAGATGCTTCTTCACTCAGTGAGGAGGAAGAGGAGGATAGAGGATGAGGAATGTGTGTTTGTGGTGGTTAGGGGGGGTTAAGCAGGGCAGAAATTACCAGACAGAGATGAAGCAGCTATAGCAGCGGATCTGCGATGAAAATAAGAAATGTAAAATACAGACATGGATTCATCCAAAATCTCTTACCATGCAACATGCTCATTTAGTGAAAGGGTTAATAATGACATGTTCATACAGACATTCACTTACTTTACAAAATGGAATTGCAAATATGTGTGTGTGGACATATGAAGTCTGCTGGAGGCTGAAGCGCTTTTTATGAATGGGGCTTCAGGTAGATGGTGTGCTAAAGTATGTCACTGCACTATAATGAGAGCTGCAACGGTCTCTTCAGTAGCACAATTTTGATCGGTATAACAAAAGCAGTCTTGAGACTTGGCTGTGAATGAATGAGTCAGGATCGACGTAATCACGGGCTGGGGGGAGTTGGGGGGGGGGTTGTATGACTCATACTCTCTCCTCTCTCATTGTCACTTTACTGCAGCAGCATTGGAGGACATCTGGTCTACTCTTTCCTGTGACTCCATCCTCCTGCCTGTCCAGCTCTTTTAAATGCTCAGCATCATTGCTTTTGCTTAGTTCACATCTCAGTGGGGTTTGTCGCAGGGAACAAGAAGCCTTCAGCTTCCTGAAACAGCCGACCCAAAGTGGTTGGTCATTTAGTTCAAACTCACATTGTACAGCTGGAAATATCCAACTCTCTCCCTTAGTCTAAAATCTTTTATTACTTTCCTCAGATTCTACATACATTTTTCCTCCATCAAAAAAGCAATGAGCCAAAATAAAAAATGTCCAAAGTTAAATGTGAATATTACAGTGGAGTCCTCAACAAATGACATTTTTCCTTAGCAGGAAATTCAAAGTTGGCTAAATCATGTTTTTAACAACGGAAGTCAAGTTGCTTTGTTTTAAACAGAACAAAGCGATCAAAAAGCTAACCTTAAAACATTAGAATTTTTCTGACATTAGACGAAATTATAATACAAAAGAAATAGGATCATCCCTAGAATTATCTGTTGAAGTAAGAGGTTTATATATTTTGCATGATGGAAATACATCCTGGAAACACATAAATGGTGGAAGTGGTGGTAGGAGGGATTCTCTAGCTCACGCATGTGAGGTGCATTTATTATTATTCCATGCCTTCCTCAGCTTGACTAATGGGTGCACTGGGCCCTGAGCCTTCATGGTGGACTGGAGGAGGCATGGAAACAAGATACAGAATGTGTCCGTCAGTCACTGGCCATTACAAACAAATCACTGGCAAGCCGTAGACTGTGTGGAGCCACAACATGATGTCTTTTATTAGAGCGAAGAAAGTTGTAAGTTCTAATAATCATACTCATTGATTATAACTTGGAAAACATTAATTGTGATGTTTTCTCTTTAAATCCACATTTTAAAAAACATTGAGCTTGCAGGCTTGGAGCTGATAGTAAAGCACATGTTTCAGTGCATGCAGGCCAGCTTTTAATCTTTATTAACATGCCAACTACAGTACAACCCTACATGTTCATTGATTTGTTTCTTTTTTTGCATTCAATTTACCTCCTAATTTCGAGCTTGGTTCAGAAGTTGCACCCGAGACGAATGAATTCTAGGTGCATGTCAGAAAACTCTTTGGATTTGCTGCCATCAGCAAAACAAGCTGATGATTTATTTCTCAACATTTAATGGCTTCAAACACTAAATGGTCATGTTCAAGAATAGTAGCTGTGCAGTACAATCGATGCTACTGGTTTAATAAAATAAAAACTTATACCTTCAACTTTCACCAAATTTTATATGTGGTTCAGACATTTTAGATATTGAACTCAGGGCTATTTGGAGACCTCTAGTTTTCCAAGTTGCAACAGCATCTACAGGGGTTGTTGTGCTTGCTTTTTTAAAGTCAAATTCAGAAATCCAGTCTTTAAAGGACAAATCGAAGCACCATAACAATCATAAAGTCTCAGATGTTTAGTTTTTTGTATGTTTTTATGCATGTTTGATGGTTTTTCAAGCTGTAATAGATTTGCATGCTCTATTCAAACTCTAGGGGTAAAGTGTAAAGGTTTGTCAATGATGTTCTCCGTTGCAGTAGTATATGTGTGCTTCCTGCTTGTTGTTTTTTAGTACTATTAGTTTAATCTGCCTCTTGCCTATTGACCCCTGGAGAAAGTCACTGTATTCTATTACATTGAATCTTATTAGAACTGTATGTGATTTATTTTTTTATACAACTAAAAATCTGAAATCTGGTGTGCATTTATATTATAACAAGTTTTATCAGATTTAGTCATTATTAAGTTATCTAGCTACTAAATAGAGTCCAACTGTGAAATTTAATTTCAGGATAAAACATCTGTTCTTTGAAGCCTCAAAAATTATGAAGCAAACAGCCTAACGAAGACCAACAAACATGTAGGACGGTTAATGCATGGGACAGGTAAAGCTAAGTTGGGAGAATCTGTTGACAGGACAACTATTATGCGTGCATAGACACTTTGTGGTGGTCTATTATGTTAAAACCAGACATTGAAGATTGTGGTTGTAACAAGACAAAATGTGAAAAAAGCAGGGGGAGGAGTAACTTTTTTGGCACTATATGTTTTAGAGTAATTCAGAAATGTGATGCTCCTGAAAATAGTTGTGAAAAACACCTGTAGCCAGCGGAGGAAACAACAGACAGATGTAGTTTAAGGTTTAGATTATTGTAGTCGGTATTTCTGGATTTAATAAATGGACATATTTTTTTTAGATAATAAAGTGGTTTAGAGGGGAAATTACATCAAACACTCCAAAATGTTTAGAGGCAGTTCATCCTATTACATTACATAGATATTACATGGTTTTAGACATTTAGCATCTTGGATAAGTTTCCCTGCCCTCTTAGTGGTTGTACCTCACCCTGAAGGCATCATGTGTTTATGTTTATTTACTTATGTTCCATGTCATTTCTGCACCAATTATAGACCCCAAAAAAACTCCCAAAACATCTGCTTTAAATTGCTGCAATTATTAACATTAATATTTGTACATATCATATATTATGTCATAGATCCAAAAAGATACTTAGAGCTGTAAGATAAGACTACTAAGGGGGGAGGTTTTCCTTCTTTATCTAAACTGGTTGCTACTTTTATGACCAGCCAAGCCAGCTGCTGACAGATGTGAAGTGTCACAGGAACACAGAGTAATTTTGAAGCAATGACCAGAGGAAGCGAAGAGGAGGAAAGAAGAAGTAATGAAGGCGTAATTTGCTAACCATCTGTGAAGTGCCTGGTTGCCCTGGGGGTTTCCTCTCCCCTGGAACTTCCCCTTTGCAGGGCCACAGGTGCTGGATAGATGAGGAGGAGGAGGAGGAGGAGATGAGGATGGCTTGCAAAAAAGGAAGCGAGCAGTAAAGTGGCAAATACACTAAAAGACAGATACTGGTAAGACTAAGTAGAATAATAAGAAGAAGCAGTGAGAAAGAAGAAGAGCAAACAAAGAATGAATGAAGAAACCTGTCAAAAAAATCATGTTGATGATGTTACTTAGAAAAAGGAGAAAGGATGTTCATGGTGCTGTTACATGCATCAGATTTCCCCACTTTCATGCCGGGCTTTGTTGCATAATCCCTTCTTCACAAAGGACATTTTTGAAATGCCCCTAAAAAATCCAGTGAAGAAATTTAAGATAAAAAGTGCAATAGTGAGAGTGTAAAGCAGAGAGATTCAACATGTACAAATACCCTTCTCTATTCTTTGTTGTCCTCTTTGTATCCGACAAATCACTCTCCATCTCCTCTCCTCACTTCTTTCATTCTCATCAACAGCTTTTTGAATTTAAACAAAGAGAGACTTTCTGTAAAGAAAGAAATAACCTGTAAAACATCATAAACCTGGCTTAAGGATTTAATTGCTGTGTTAAAAACTGAATCATGCATTCACTGAACTTTTCTTAACCCTACCCAGAAGTGATGTTTAATAATGCAGTGGCACCCTGAAAAACTTCACCCTGACTATCTGGATAAAAGTGGTTTTCAATTGAAACATTTACTTTTCTTTTGAACAGTCATTTTCAGTGGCGTTCCTGGAAATCGCTTTCTTGCTTCACCACATTTAAACTGAAGAGTCATTACCAAGCTTTTGCTGAACTTGATGACAGTCTGATGAGATAAATCAATTATTTGACTACGGTGTGCGGGAGCAGGGAAACATGCAAGATATGCAGGTTAATAGGTCTAGAGGATTAGTGAGTTGAGAAAATTTATTCTTTGAGATTAAAAGGATGGGAACACTGAAGACAAAAATGTTTTTTAAAATTTTATGTAGCACAATAAAATGGCAATAAAACAACAGAAAGAAGCTGCACATTGCAGGGAGAGAGGCAGAAAGCTCAGTTTATGTAAGGCATTATGCCAAACAATCTTAAATAATACAAATAGTATTTAATACAACTTTAATACTAATAATAACAAAAAGAAAGAATAAAAATAGTAATTACTTAATAATAATGACAATAGAAAACATACAAGGTAAAGCTATAATATATTAAGTTGCCAATAGGTGTTTACATAATAAAGGAAAGAAGAAGAAATAATCATAGACAATCAAAACTAAACAGCTTAGAAAAGCAATCTTCTGTTGCTCAAACAAATGTTCACACCCCTATTGAAATACCAATGAATCAAGGTAAATCATTTCAAAATCTTTTTCCATCTTTAATGGGACATATATCATGTGATATATTCAGTCGTATTACACAACTAACATTAACTAACATCACCAAACCCATGTTGAAACTACTTGATGGATAGATCAGACTGACATAATGTTACTGGAATAGGTCTTGACCCCTTAAGCCCTGATCTCATGCGATTCAAACTTTGTGGAGGATGCCTAAAAACCAAGTCCATGCAAAGAGACCAACAAGTTTAAATGAACTCCACAATTTCTGCCTAAAATATTGATCAAATATCCAGCCGTATGTCTATTTTTGAGATTGTATGTATGATTTTGACTGTATTAATAAGAAGAAATCCACAATAAATTGTACCAAAATCCTATTTTTAAATTTACTGAGGTTCTGTGTTTTATCAGCACTGCACTCTGGAAAAAAATATTTCAAATGCATAATTAAAGCCCCAAAATAATATGATTTTCCTGGTGATCTTGAATATGTTAACCTCCGACCACACACTGAACACAACTATGCTGCCTGTGTCAGTAGGAAAGTAGTATGTTGCTATGTTTTATTTGATGTGGCTTCACAGAGAAAACACAGATTTTGGTTTTGAAAAGTAAAAAAAAATAAAAAAATCAACATGTTTAAACTCTTGTCCATAAGTTTACGCCTCATTTAAAATACAGCAAGGATAGACATCCCAAAATCTCTACTGAACCATCGTGGGCTTAAACTCCATCTGTGCTGATAAAATATTAGAAGATAATTATTTTAAACCCGCTCATCCTTTCTGCCCTTTAACATCGCCGCCCCAACCCATTAAACTCTTTGCTTCCCCTTGAACATGCAGGCAGGTTGAGGTGGTGGTGGCTGGGCTCCTTCCTGCTTTGAAGAGCTCCAGTCAGCCGTGTTGCCTCTGACCGCCTCCCTCTCTGATGGGCACATAATGCCGTTCAGACGCCCCGACTTCCTCCATAATGACTGCTTCCTATGCTCTTGTCCTGCCTGGCTGGCTGGATGGATGTGTGGGTGGCTGGCTGGCTGGCTTGCCGGCTGGCCACCTGACAGGCTGACCGCAGCTCAACTCACATCTGCAGCACTACTATAACCCTAAACGACTGAATGTCTTATGTGACCTTGTTTGCATATTTTATTGTTATAAAAAAAGCAATGTTCTCTTTATACAGTGCTTTAAATATCTCTGTCAAGAAACCAGACCTTTTCGTTGTCTTAAAAGTGGCCTTGATTAATATTAGTCCATTCTGTTGGCCTTTTAAAGTTTGTCTTTGGATTTTTCTGATCTTTCAATCGTTTTCTAGTCTGTTTCTCTATCTGATCAGCATTTTATGTATAAGTGAAATTTAGGACTTTAAAGAATGGTAACATGCAAAGACATCATAAGAATTAATACACTTGTTTGTTCAGCTTTAGATGGTGTTAAATTCAGTTTTGACCATAAACTGATGAGATGGATGGTTTCTTTATTGCCTGGCCCTTTGATGGACTGGGCGATTAATAAGCTGGCTGCTTAAGTAGCTTACTTATTGGCTGGGGAATGCAGCAGGTGGTTCAAGCTCTGAAGGCCTTCCACTGCTGTGTGAGTATGTGCACATCAAGATTTTTGTCTATGGGTGCGTGCTTGCGTGCATGATTTTTCTCATGGTCCAATGCATCGTGCTGGTCTGTAGGTTCTCAGAATTCCTCTCTAATCTAACAAGTTTCACATTTGCAATTTCTTCCGCTGCTGCATGACTCCTCTGCTTTGTGTTTAAGCAAAAACTTTAGAGGATAAATGATGACAACTGCCTGCCTGTCTTTTTCCTTGTGGTTTCCTGTTCCTTTTGTTGACTGACTTACTTTATTTGTCTGTTTTTAGTTTGCTGTCCTGTTTTCTATTACCTCCTTTTTCAGATTCAGATTTTAATTCATTTTAGTTCAAGTTTTCATACAAATTCAAATCAGGAAATTTATAAACTCTTACCCATATGAATTCCTACCTAACCAGCCCTGCAATAAGGCTTTGGCTCATCTGCCTACAACCTGCCTTTATTAAGATCATACAAAATATTTACATTTGCATAAATATTGGATGTGGAACTGGTCCATAAAGTGGTCAATGCCAAAATATATTCAAGAAAACCAAAATGGGAAATGAAACTGAGAAAAAGTATTAAACACATGAAGAAATTGTATGCAAAAAGGGTATAGAAACCCAAGAAACTAGCTGAAATAAGTCAGTATTTAGAAAGCCTTCCTGTTGCTATGTGCAAATCAGTATCAGCTAGTTTAATATTAACTGATGGCCTATAAAATGTTGCTAATCAATCTAGGTCAGAAAGACCCAGCAAAGAGATCTTCACAAAAAGTCTTACTGTTGCAAATTGCACTAATGGAAATGGTTACAGACGCATTACTAATCATCTGAATTAGCTTCAGAAAGACCTGGAAATAGTATGTACAGATCTCATATCCACAAAGCTGTGTGCAGGTTTTCTTTGACTATTTTCCCTCCCCCTCCTTTCCAGGGTGTGACCTGCTGGTGCAGACTCTGCAGCTGTCACTCATTAAGGCTCATCAAGAGGAGCCTAAGGAAGAGTTGGGTCCCTAAGACAGATGCCAGATTGTTTTGCTTACGAGTGTTAATCAGGCCCTAATCTCCATGTGTTCCTTGCTTCCTAAAGTCCTTACTCTAACCTCCCTTGTCCTTCGTTGATGTCTGAGTTCTGGACTCCAGTAATCTGCCTTCTGATTCCTTGCGTCTGTGTGGAGATCACCTACCTGATCTTTTTTCCTCTCTCCACCACTTCTCCGGCAGCCCTCTTGGTAACTGCTCTCCAAGTCCTTACCTCTTCCTCTGCTTCATTCACTTGCCTGCCCATCCTCCGACGTACCACCACTTACCATCTCCTACCTGAAAAGAAAGGACAGAACATCACTGAACAATCAAACACCAAACACCTGCCAATCTCAGCTCTGTTGATAACTGAGACCATGACAACAGTTTTTCTTATGAAGACAACAAGTAATGCACTCAATCGCAATGGCCTCCATGCATAACTCCACGGCTGAAAAAAATACACGTTGAAGCACACACCTTGTTAGGAAGAAGCATGGTTCTGCACCTCAAAAACACCACGGACAACAATGTGTAGATGGGAACATAGTGTTGTTTGTCACTTAAAGTATAAGGTAAAGGCAGACTTCATATAGAAGGATGAATGGAGAGATGTACCAGGACATTCGAAAATGGCCCAGTTAAACACGTGACTTGTATCCAACTAAAACTCTATGTAAGGAATGGAAGATCAGAGGGCATAGAAGGGAACTCGGGAACCTTCAAGATCTGAAAACAGTTTGTGTGAATGCTTAAAAATCACACCTGAGCAATGTCTGAGGCAAGCTGTCACTACCAAAAACGACTTTTCTACAAAGTATTTAAGAGATTTATGTAAATGTGTTCAACACTTGAATACTATTCCATGTGTTATTCCACTTTTTTTTACCCATAACTTAATTTGAGGATTAATTTGCTTAGATGTCTTTGTGCATGTGTATTACTTGGGTTATTGCCAACATCTGGTCTGAATTTTATGTCAGTGACCCCATTAGTAATATTTAAACTAAGAAACCTATTGTAGTGTTCAATAATTATTTTACCCACTGCAAATTCCAGGTAGCAGACTAATTATGTATATAGAAATTCAGCATGTTTGTGTCACAATTAGATTTGGAAGCCACCCACAAAACCACAAAATGTTCATGTGCACACACAAAGATCGACTTGATCATTAGGTAAACAAAGGTCAGCGGAAGCAAGGGAACACTCTATCAGCAGGCTATCTGCAGTAATGTTGATTTTACCATCCCTTTATCTGTTACATGAACTCTACACTTTCACATAAACAGGTTCCCTGTGTTTGTGTGTGTGTGCTTTAGTGGCTGTTATAAATTTAGCTTTCAAACATTTTCAAAGATCTTACAGGAATGTGTATGATAGACTGGCTTTGTGTGTTATCAGTGTTATCAGGATGATTATGGGTACAAAAATGTTTAAGTGGGTGTTGGTGTGTTTTGGTACCAGTGTGAGGCAGAAGTTGAGTGGTTGTGATATCCATTATTTTTCCCATAATGGGATACTGTCTCAATTTGTGAAGGACTGCATACATTTGGTGTACCAGAACACAGTAATACAACCTTTGCGCTTCAAATAGGAAATAGCATGAATAGCATAGAGCCTGACAATGCCACCTTTACAAATACATCATTATAGCTGTTATTATTGGGAACATGCGGAGGACATTTTTGACAGTATACAGGGATTTATCCTGAAATGTTTCTATCCTTCTGGTGAAAATGTTGCTTAGCTTGTGGTTAATTGTTTTAGAAAATAGTATATGCTTCCAGGTAGGCTATTTGCTAATGACACCTACTGGATGACAAGTAGCAAGACTATTTTTAAAAGGTCCTTAATACTTTTTCAGCAAAAAAAAATCTTCTGAGCAAATCTTTGATAATATGAGTTGTCACATTAAGGAAAAAATTTTAAAAGCTAGCTAGCAATTTGCCAATAGGTATTGCTACATGGAACAACTGTGTTTTTTCAAAGATGTTCATGCTTTTTCAGTAGGAGCATATCAAACAAGTGATGATTATTTTTACTTTAAATTATCAAAGTATTTTGTAAAAAATCATTTACACTAAATTAATAGATGCTTCTATTTTCACTGACATAAGTGGGAAACCTTTTTCATTAAAGACAAATGCTTTTTCAGTGGAATGAATATTTTTACTTTGAAGTACCATTTTATAATAAAACATGTATCACTTTGATGCAAAACATAAACTCCCATTAGGTAGCAATTTGCTAATGACATTTAATACCTATTTTGTAAAAGTAAAATTAGCATTTTTCAGAAAAAGTCCTTTGAACAAAAACATCGTTACATTAAATAACCAAATCTGTTGATAAAAACTCTTTCATAATATTGGTTAATACTAAATGCAACTAGTTGGCAAATTGCTTATGAAAAGTGGGAAAATTGTACTTTGTGAAATGATTTACTTTCTTTCGACAGTAGTCTACCCAACAAGCGATTAATCTCTTTGAAACTTTAAATTTCTGTTAAGAATGGTTTGTAGAAATGAGGGAAATTAACTGGCAATACAATGTTTTGTTAAAGAGGTTCAAGCTTTTTCAGTTTGGATCAACTGAACTACTGAATACTATCTTTATTGTAAATTACCCTTTTTTAAAATAAAGGTTTTGGCACTGGTAACGTTTATTCACAGTAGCCACACAGAAAAACGTGTGAAACGTGACCTTTTCCATGTAGCTAAGGTCCCATGGTCAGGAATCAAACTCCGGATGGGTGTGTTGAGGACTAATAGCACATAATAGAGAAACTGTATTTTGAAGCAGATGTTCATGTTTTTTCAGTCAGAGTCAACTGAACAAGTGATGAAAATCCTTACTTTAAATTGCTAAATATTTTTCTTAAAAATGTTCCATGTCGAAGGAAATTGTCAAACTGCGCTACTTAGCCTTGAAGTTTGGAAAACTTTTTTGTGAAAGATATTTATTTTATTTTCAGAAGGGCCTTACTGAGCAAGAGATGGCCATATTGACCTTAAATTACCTTGTATAACATTCTTACATTTTTGGTTAAATGCTATTAAATAATTAATTCAGTAATGGTAAGTTGGTAAACTGTATTTTTTTTAAAATATCTATTTTGTTACACAAGTTTGTTGGCTGAGTTTATATTTTATGTGTCCTACTTGTTCTCTGCTGTGAAGAACACACAATTTCTGCAGAAAAGGGTACATTTTAAGACAAGGTAAGATTACGCTTACTATATGACTGGTGTGCAAATATTTCCAACAGGTTGCTCACTTGCTTGTTTGCATGTGCTGATGATAAGAAAATGACAAAAGAATAACACAATGTCCTTTCAAGGGTATCGTATAGGAAGCTCAAATAGACTATCATTTATTGGATGTTTGCTGTAACCACTGTGTCAACTTTTCTCAGGACACCAGGTAATCAGCACAAATTTGCCACATTATTGCAAAAGGGAAAATAGGGCTAAAGTTTTAATGCCAGCGGTTCCAAAAATCTGTGAACGTCCTGCCAAACACAATTCTTTGATAAAGATTTGTACGTCTCAAAAATTAAAAACACAACTCATTTTAAAAATTATTTTTAGTTATCTTCTCTTGCACTGAACATTCTTTCTGTTCTTCATCTGTTCTTGCTTTCATTTGATCCCATCCTCCCAGCTAAATGAAAACCAGACATTCAGCAGACCTAATCAAGATGTTCTCAGCTGAATGAGCCTTATTATGAGATGAGTAAACACAGAGTTCCGATGTTGCCGGGGGATAAAGTCCCGGGACAACCTAGAATTGGTTCAGAACAGCGCTGCAACTAGTGCTTTTATTGTCTGTAGAGTAAAGACCGCATGTTTTTGTGTATAATGAAATAATACCAATTAGATGTAGGTTATTTAGGTATTTATCATTCTTGGGTGTTGCAAGATTTGGCATAAATGTTTGTTTTGTAAAACTTTATAACATGAAATCGTAAAGTCATTGCATTGTGATGTGAGCTCCACCCCTCAGTTGCTTCTGATTGCCTAGTGTTGAGCTGCTGTACTGAAGCAAAGCAGGCAACTTATAGAAAATCTGAGTATTAAATGTAAACAATCAAAATACTGAAAAGCTGTTGTGTACATAAATTCACACCAAGGTTAATTAAGAAATAAACATAACTATCTTTTTTGTAAAGAATGAAAACTTAAAAACTAGCTTGGCAGAGAGGTATGCCACACTGAGACTGTTGTGACTAGCAAAACAATGGGAGCCAATCATACTTTTTGTTTGTTTATTTTCAGAATTCTGTTTAGTTGTATTGTTAACTTCATCTGTAAACCCTACGCCAGGGGTGCCCAAGTCCAATCCTAGAGAGCTAGTACCCTGGAACACTTAGATGTATCCCTTCTCCAACACCCAAAACATCAAATAAATGGCTCTTTAACAGGCCTCTGGAGAGCTGAATAATGTGCAGATAAGGGAATTCAGTCATTTCATTCAGGTGTGCTGGAGCAGGGATGCATCTAAAAGTTGCAGGATGGCAGCTCTCGAGGATTGGAGTTGGAGACCCCTGCCCAAGTTGATGTCATGAATAATGTGTTGCCAACTTGTTAAATAGGATATAAAAATATCTCCCGAGCAGTAATGGTTAGTTACATTAACTATAGCTGTTAGTAGCTTGTATAGCCTTTTCTACAGTATGTGAGGCTATAGCTTTACAGATTCCTGAATCACGGAGATACTTAAAGCTCAATTTATCATGAACTGCATGAAAACTAAAAGCTATGATCTAAAACATTTAACTTACCTCAACTCGATACCTGCAGGAGGCACTGATAAAAGATAGACCCCTGATAACAAGGAACATCCTTGGTTGATGAGGCTTGTTTGATGCCCTCTGAGATCATTAACAGCTGAGCCCTCTTATTCTTTAAAATGAAACTCCTCATCCAAATTTCCCAGGTAAAAATAATAATCTTTCACAGCTTGTCTGCTTTCAGAGGTTCTTGTGTCAAAAGTCGCAAGTAGAGGATGAGGTGATTAAAGTTCGAACACAAAACCTTTGTCCAATCATTCAAGACTGAACAATAGTTAAATTTGCAGACCATTTTGAAAAGCAATGCTTTCTAGATTTGGGCAAACTTTTGTAGAAGCATAGAGCTTTCTGATTGGATTGAGCATGTTGTAAACTGAAAGCTCTGTTTGTTTGGTTCCAAGTTCAGAGAGACCATTCAGACAAACAACGTGCACATAAAACATAGCCATAAAGCTGCATGGTGGAGGTGATGAGAGGCTATAGTACAGATTTCTTGTAGAAGACACCTAAATTATTTTAACTGAACCTTCATTCTCAACATATATTTGTCTGGAAAGAGGCAGTGTTAATGTTATTAAATGTTTTTTAATGTAGTCGTGTTTTTAATACTCATTGCATGTTTATTCATGTACAAGATGTAAATAACTGAACACATGTCAGTAATTTCTTGTGCTGTAAGGTCCAAACTCTGTACACAAACTTTAATCTCCCCTCTTTTTGATCTAGTCTTGAGTTTTGAGGAACCATCCTGAGCCAAACTCAGCTACATTACCTGGAATAACACTTAGCCTCATTTATAAGTTTCCCCCTTGTGGCTCCCCAGTTCACTTCAGTACAATTTAACTGGTGGTCAAACAGAAAGCCCTTATCATAGGTAAACATTCAACAGCCACTCAGCCTTCTAGCTCCAGAGATAGTCAGAGAGAGATAAACATCTCTGTATCCCCATGCAGAACTGAGTTCAAATTGAATTTCCATTCTCCAATTTGGGGGCTTCTTAGTGTCCGAAAGCATCTGGAATATTAACATTCCCCTAAAAGAATTTCCTGGTATGTCCCATGAAGTGACCACAAGCATCTTTGAGTATTAGTGCAACTATCCATATGAGTTGCTATATCCTGGTATGGTACCTGATAGTGTGCTAATGAGTGAGCACTTTTGCAAATATAACTGTAGCTATAAAGAACTTACTAAACACAGTCAAAACCTATGTTAAAGTTAAATCTCTCAGGGTACTTCTAATTAGTTTTTAAAAATAATGCTTTTCAAAAAGGACTGGTGCTGAGTTTTTTATATCTTCTGTGATATTGTAGTGTTTAAATTTATCACTCAAATTTACAACACACTGCAAGCTGAGAGTTAAGGTCAGGAATGAGGGTATTGGACAGTTGGAATAATTATTTGTTGTATTTAAGTGTCACAGAAGCTGATGTTATTCTTCAGCAGAGCAGAGAATGTTCTGAAGGCAAGACAAGATTTGTTTGTGGAGATGAGCAGATTAGATCTGAGTTAAATTGTACATTGAATGTTTCTTGTTGCAGTTTTAGGAAAAGTACTGCTGAACCTGTTGGTGCACGGTAAGTGGTGTGAAAGAATGAGCCACTTTCTAAATGACCTGTGAACTGATCTCTGGTTGTTATTATTATGGTGGACTGGCAGGGGAGTTATGATAGGTCGAGTTTAGGTGCAGGACCAGTTTCCCATGTGAGCACTGCAGTGATGGGCTTAACCAGGAAGTGGCTTGAAGATAAAGGATCAATCCGGTGGCAGCTAAAAGTAAGTTCAAAGGGCACAAGGAAACAACAATAGCAACAGAAACAATACGGAACTAATTAGGCCTCACTAAACATACCAACTAGTAGGGGTAGATTACTGCAACTAAGGGCCTGTCTACACAAAGACAAGAACAGAATTGTCAAAAAAGATTTAGAGAAAATGTGCATCCACACAACTGCACACATCATAGCTAAAAACACTGTAGTATGTATGCAAGGACCATTGGTGACACTGCAACATAAAAACAATGAACCAAAACACTGGGCATGTGCAGACATCTCATGCGAGGTAAACACAAAGGCACATGCGGGTTACAGAGAGAGGTGGAGCTATGAAGTCATCGTTTCAGAAAAGGTGTGTATCACATACACACACAGAAACATGGAGCTGGGGTTTGAAATCTCTAGTTAAAAAAATTATCATTTTTAGTCTCCCAAAACCACGGATCCGTGTGGACGCAACGCTTAAAGGATAAACTACCTTTGCGGATATATGGTGGATGGGGAGATTAGTTGTATGACAGTGGGAACAATTACCCTTATGCAGAGTTTTGCATCTGCGGCTGCAAAGCTCCAGATTCATGATCAAATTAAAGTGACAAAATGTGACTTAACAGTAAAAACTCTCTCTTGACAACAAAGAAACACACTTTAGATGATTTTCAGTTAAGTGTTCCCACTCTTGGGATACTGGTGAGCACCTGAGCCATCAGACACTCCAGTGGGTGAATGTCTTGAATGCCAAAACAAACTATTGGTCCCCATTCATCAATTTCCAGGGGTGATTTATCACATTAAAGAAGTTGACTACGGCAAAGATACATTCTCCAAGTACTTCTCTGTAGTTTTAGGATGTATCCTATGTCACATCTTATCTCTTAATACTTAGCTCTATTCCTGCAATTTGCACATTCAAGTGATGGAAGTGGTACAAATGAAGATTTTCAATGGGGATTGCTTCAATAGTTACACAAAAGCTAATAATGTAAGTTTCCTCTGTCAAAATGGCCATTATACAGCCCCGGGGAAAGTTTTCTGATTTAGTGTGTTTGATGTCATATCTTTTAACCTTCTTAAAAATATTACTGTTTATTGATATCTGTTGGAAAATTGATAACTACTTACGCAGGCTATGGGTTTCAAAACACATTTTTCAGCACATGCCACAGAGACACAACTAAACACCATTCTCCATGTGACAGGGACTATTTTAAGGTACAAATCAATACATGTTTTATGCACCAGTGACTACACATGCCATCATAAAGATTGGAGATCGACTTGAAATAAATTACAGAGCCTGTGTTGACCATGATCCAGTTAACTGTGTGGATCACTGATGGGTTTTTCAATAGCTTTTCCAAGCTTTAGCTGCCGAGAGAATATAATTTCAGTGGACCAACAAGTCACCGCTACATCTTGTTATCATGTACACTACCGGTCAAGAGTTTTAGATAAAGTTTCTCACTTAATGGGTTTCTTTATTTTCATGACTATTTACATTGTAGATTCTCACCAAAGGCATCAAAACTGTGAATGAACACACATAGATTTATAGTAAACAAAAAGTGTGAAACTGTTTCTAAAACTTTTGGCCGTTAGTGTATATGTGCTGGGGGACTGTTTAGAGATAGCAGTAACTGAAATAATGCGATCTGTGAACATCCGCAGAAATTTTGAACTCACAGAGGACACATAAAAAGTAAGCCTATAGAGTAAAACAAGTTTTCTTAACCCGAAAGCAGTGGTGACCAAACTTTTTGTCATGTGGGCCAAAAACATCAAGCCAAAAGTACTCGGTCAAAGAGAGAGGGCGTGTTTTAAAAAAACAAAAAACGGTTTTGCTTTAAAAAACAACAGGTTGGCCAATTATATTTTTTATGCTTTATGATTTTTATGTTTTATTTTTCTAACTTTATTTTTCTCATTTTAATTCTTAAAATGGTACATGTTGTATGAACAGTTTTGCACGTATTTCAGTTAAGCTTTTTTATGGGGAATGCCTTGCCAAACAAAGCCTTGTTGATCAGAATGATCCTGACACAGGGGTAGACTGGAAAGACGGATGTTGTAAACGGTTTAAAAACAACTCCCTGCATGCTTTTTTTTTTTTGCTCTTGTTTTCCCGCAGCACACAAGATTTTTTTATTTTTGGGGAGGGATGGAGGAATAGAGGGAAGAGAGGAAGGCAGGCTGGAGTGCAGAGCGCTAACAGTATTTATAGTCCAGTGTTCTGACCAAAATTATCAGTGTACCACAAAATAACTTCCTCTGGCCTCACCGCTAAATAACAGGAAGCCTTTAATTGTACATATTTATTAATTTTAACACACACGTGCACTATGTGGTAACACACAGAGGCTGAAAAGTGCTCTCACAAACAGCACATAAAAACATACTCTGGAGTACACAAACAAATCTAGCGATGGTTTGCTGTCTTTATAAATAGAGCAGCTCCCGGAGCTCTGGAAAGTTGGCTGAGCAAATTACTCCACTTTCTGGGGTCGGATTTTATCTTTTCTTTTTTTTTTTTTTTGCTCACAAGCTCTATTTTACTCTCTTCATCTGACCTGTCCCTCACTGTGTGCCACGCTGATGCCTGTACAAATGGACATGGCTGAACCTGAGCACATGTGAAAGCGTACACAAACATGCACGCACTCTGGAAATCTGGCCTCCATTAGAGAGCCATTCACCTGAGTTTGAGGTCAAAGGCGAGAGTGTGTTAATAGATGACATGAGGGGTCTTTTCTGCTTGAATGATCGTCACTGGCTGGTGTGCACGCACGCACGCACTCATGTGAAAGCAAGTATTCATTTTTACATCTTTAAAGCTCTGTTTTCATCATCACTTATTTTTTAGCTTTTTTTGTCTTGTTATACCTTTGGGTTGTACTAAATGTTTCTAAGCAACACATACACACATGAAACGAACTGTGGATTTTCCACCTGATAGACGTATTGGTGAGCCCAGAGTATGTACATATGAGAATGTTTGAATGAACACTTACCAATCAGAATGCTGGTCTCATCTCCTACAGGAAGACCAAAATAAACTATATCTCAAATTAATAAGGTTAGGGTCTTATTAACAAAATTACACATTGACTGACTATGTACATACTTGAGAAGCCACAAGACTAACATTGTTGTCTATAATTCATTCATGTTAGGGTTAGGGTTTTCATTTTCACTTTTCGAAATTTAAAAATTCATTACACACTTATTCAGCTTTTTTCAAATTAATTGGGATAGCTTAAATAAATATTAGAAGAAATACACGAAAGTGATGCACCCGAGAATTGCTGTCAGCAGGGTTATTGTGTATTTGTCCTGTTTTTATAAACTATTTGCAAAAATAAAAGTTTGTAAATAGTTATTTTTATTTAAGTATATCTTACAACTGTGGCTCTCACTTTTCTTCCCTTTTCTGTATTTTTTTTTTATTGCAGAAAATGTTTTTTTTTTAAGTCAAATACTCTAAAAGTAATCTCTGAGACGAGGAAGACACATTGACAAAAGTAACATCAGAAGCTTGGATGGGTTAAAACTGTTTTTTGTAACTAGAGAAAATTCTGGTATTAGTTATGGATTGAATGGACATCACAGTAAATACCTGTAAGCTAGGAACAAGTTGGAATGTGGATCTGGAAATAATGTCTAAAGTTGAGCCCAAAATTATTCATAGGCTAAGGTAAGCTAGCTGGTTTGTTAGCCAGGTTAGCTAGTCCCGTGGTGAGAACAGATAGATTATTTGACCAACAAACACTGCAATTAGTGAAACTTGTTGCCAGTGTTTCTTGAAAACAAAAGGTCCTTTTAAAGAATAATTGGTGTCACCATTCTGGTAGCCAAGCCCTGGAATCTTTAGCAAAGAGATAATTTTGTCTTTTTTATTAAAGTGGGGAAAAGTTGGCCTCTTTCCCTTTTACAAATGACGTACACAACTGACTGAAAGCTCGCAGCAATAGATGGAGACGGGAAGCTCTACTCGGCATTCAATTTAAAACCCTTTCACTGTCTCTGGCATTTTTTAAAAGACAGTTGAACTGCAGAAACTGAAAGTATTTAAATGATACAATCTGATGGTGGAAATTTATACTGTTAAGCCCAACATTATTCCAGTCCCTAGCAGATTTATGTTTAAAGTATTTTTTTTATTTTACCAACATGTTTATTTTGACTGTAAGTAATATTAATAATATTTTAAAGTGGCCCAGCCAGCTTCCTGACTTCAATCTGATAGAGGATCTGTGGAGGGAAAAAAGATTAGGGTGATGGCAAGAGGCATTCCAACCTCACAGACTTAAAGCCAGTGGAAACAGGAAAAACGTGGTTAGCAACTTTAAGAAGGGGTTGATTGCTACAATGCCAATACAGATTTTTCCACTGACTATTAAGAAGGGTATAAATAGGTTGATATGACAAATGAATGACTGACATGACATTTTCAATCCCTTTTTTTTTTTCTTATCAGAAATAAACTTCTTAGATAAATTGAAATAATTTCAAATCTAACTCTGCCAGGGGTGTGAATAATTCTGGGCTTAACTGTATATGAATTTGAGATAGTGGTTGGTTAGAGACCTACTTTCCAAGTCAGAAATCGGACCTCAAAAGGCCTTCCAGTTGATTTTTCAACCACAAAAAAAATCACAGGTACCTACATTTTACTAGGGTGACTGCTGTACATGATTCTGTAATATTCAGAGTCTTAAGTTGATCAATGTATTTCAATAATTCTCCAGTAACATTAATTTAATAGGCACATTTTTAGAAAGTATTTTTCAAAGTGACTTGACCGTTTGACAATGCTCATAATTCCAACCACCAACCACTATTACTGCATGGATATTCACAATAAATTGATATTTTATTTAATACAAAGAAATTAACTCCTTTGCTTTTTGTCTGGACTCTCATTTGTTGAATGAAACATGAAAAAAAAGGTTAAGTGATTAGAGGATTCCTAAAACTTTGCATGAAGATAAAAAACCCCGAAAAACTATAAAAAATGTCTTTCAGCTTTTGCAGCAAGCTTTAAACACATCATAGACAGCATATACCTTCCTTTGTAAGGTTTTAGGTGACAATAGTAGCCTTTTTTTACAATTACACAGGAAATGAGCAGATAGAAAGTAGGGAAAAACAGAGGCAAAGGTTTCATATTTAGGAATCGAACAGGATCAACAGCTTCTGTAAATGGGCACCTGCCTTGCAGCTAAGCCATGTGCCACCACACAGACAGGATATATCTTTCATCAGATATGGAATTGATCTCATTTTGCAAACGGAAGCTTTTAGATTGTCCACTTATGTCAAACAGAATAAACATTTACTCGTTTTGTTTTATTACGTAAGAACTGTGCAGAGATAAAATCCCACTGGGCCAACTTAAGAGCCCTTGAAAGGGTCTGCAAACTGTTGAGCTTGTCTGTTTCCTCACCCAGGTGGATGCATTATCTGCATACTTGTGTGTGTGTGTGTGTGTGTGTGTGTGTGTATAAAAGAGGAGTTGAGTGGGGTTGCGTAATCACAATGTGCCTGGGTGCCTGGAGCCGGCAGCTCGTTAACCTGCCTTCCTTCCTGCTGTCACCTCAAACTAAATAAACAGAGCCTATCTACTGTGCATGCACACGTGCACCAACAGACACACAAACGCATACATGTGTAAGTAAATGCCCACACTTGCGATCGTGCTCATGTTTTCTTTTCGGCTGATTTTTTTTTAGTGCTGCACATGTTCATCACCAGAGGCTCCTTCTTTTGAGGAGGAGAGATCATATATCTCTTTCTGATCCCAAACACTCACACATACACATGCAAACACTGACTTTGAGGTTTTATTTACCCAATGGGGAGGATGTTACAGTTCGGATGGGATAAAACATGTCATTGAAGAATCCGGCCTCCCTGACAGTTGAAAACAAGCTGCTGTATCCTTTCAGATGTTAACCTTTGCTCAGTGCTTGGGAGTTGCTGAAGTTGCTGCTGAGGCACCTAAGATGTTATGAAGCAGAGAAAGAGTAGAAATATTTGGCAGAGTTACTCAGTTTTTTGTTGCCTTGATGATTTCAGGTTAACACGTTGATTTGAGCTAATAGCAGCATAAAACTTCCATCAATAAGTTCAAGAGCAACCTTCTTGCTTAACACTAGTTACTCAATTCATTGTTATAAATCACCTCCTCTATTTTAACAAAACAAAGAAATTTGACTTATATAAATATGCAATGAAGGCCGGAGAAAGCAAATGCATCTTAAAATTTTCTGTAACACGTAATAAAAATGCAAATGCTGGGAATGAATTATATAGGGCACTTCAAATTACTAAAATCAGCCACAGGCATTTCACATCAAGTGAATGATTGGAACATCTACTCAGCATTTTAAAGTAAATTGGCCCTGTGTGAGTTTGTGCCTCTTTTCCACTGGCTCAATTTGGCCCTACTTTACTCCACGCGGCTCGTTTTGTGAGCGTTTCCATTACAGTTTTTTCCGTACTGGTACCTACTTTTTTGGTCCCTGCTCCTGAGCAGGTACGACCGGGACTGAGTAGGGACTACATGTGACGTAACCAGGCTGCTTTTCACTGATTGGCTGTGGGAGAAGAGAAATTAGAAGGTTTTCGTTGAGACAGTGCAGGGAAAAGTTAATAAAACTCAAGAGCAATTACAATAATATTAAGGACCACAGTGGTCGGAGCAGGTCAAACGTAATTTCACCATTTATGGGTCATAAACCATGCCTGAAGGCTGACAGAAAAGAAAAGGGACAAATCACCTTTCTGAATTACATGGAGGCAGAGCGCTGTATGTAATAAGATCCTAAATCAGCTGATCACACATAAAATCAGCTGCTCAGAGGCACAAACATTTCCCCCAAAACACAAAAAACAATACCACCATGAAACAACGTGTTTGCTTCGGACATTTATTTAGGGTCCTTTAGCTAACCAGCGTCTGCATGAGGAGGGAGCAGGCAGAGAGCAGCAGAGAGCATAATCAGACTGTCTGCATTGGATCAAACGGGAGGACGAACCCACTGAATCTGGAGAGCACGAATATGCAATATCCAACCTAAAACTAAGGTCAAAAGTCCACGGATTTGTGCTTTTAAGTCCTTGTCCTTGTTATTGCCATGCCTGAGACAAAAACTTTTTCATAAAACCCAAAATTGTAACTTTTTCAGGCAAACTTTGGAGCTTCACCATCCAAACAGCAGCGTCTCTCCTCTCTGCTTCTCCAGCCACACCCCCTAACTTAAAAACCCCTGAGCCTTATTTTGTAAAGTTGTAGCTGGGCTGTGGTCCAGATAATTATCCCAGTGGATCATTTTAGACATAAAAACACAAATAAGTTGTTCTTGCATATACGTTAATACAAACGTTATTAGTATTTCATTTATTTATATTTTTGTGTTTTATTTATTTTTCATCATTTCACGCAGATTACTTTAATGTGACAATGTAACACAGTAACGTTAATAGCAGCACAGAACTACACTCATGGCTGGAGGCAGGGCTTCAGCCACCATAGCTTCAGCCGTTGGGGGGTCAGTGGAAACACAACAGTTACCGTACCGAGTAGAGTGAAACCGAGTGGTGCAGAGCCGTGCCGGCTAAAACAAGCCAGTGGAAAAGGGGCATTGGTATGCTCCTGACTGTTGAAGTGAGAGTGAACACTATGAGTGGATAGATAGAGCTGATGGTGGAATCCTATAGAGAGAGGACTACAACTTACGAACCTGGTAAAGTATTCAAAGAGGTCTCAAAAGAATGTAAAGTCACCCATTCCACACCACCAAAAATAGCCTTCGAGTAAGGGACTTTCAAAACAAATGCCAACATGATCATTTATATCTACCCAATCATGTTGCTAAAGCAACTGCAAGATGGTAAAAGATGTTTTGAAAAAAAAATACCATTATGGGACCAACGGGATCTTGTTATTGTTGGTGAGAAAGTGCATTTGTGTATAATCAGAAAGAGACTGTGCAAGTTTAACTGTCATGGGAAGTGTGCAAGGAGGAAACCTGACTTCTCTAAGAAAAACGCAAAGGCCAGGCTAAAGTTGTAAAAGATCAGGACATACAAATGACTCCAAAAACTTATTTGGACACCAGAACAGAAGACATGCTTAATACTAATGAAAAGCATTTTGGCAAAAGAACCTCATACTAACTGTTAACTACAGAGCTGGAGGTGCCATGGTTCGGTTGGCTTTGCTGAATCAGGACTTAGCCTGCTCATAGTCATACAATCCATCATGAATTGTACCATGTATTAGAGGATTCTTGAGAAAATGAAAGAAAAAAAAAAATAAAGCTAAAGCAGAACCACACCCTGCAACATCACAATGACCCACAACATACTGTTATGATCTGGAGGTGTTTGGGTTTTCTTTTTCTTTATCTCTGTTTTTGCCATTTGCTTGTTCTTGACATTTTCAGTGTTCATTAGTGTTAGAGAGATGTTGCCTTATTAGTTCATTCCTTTGTGATTCGTTTCACAGTTTATTCTTTTGTTCTTTAGAGAATTACATGTGAACATTTCTGTTGAAAGAACTGAATATTTAATGGAATAATTCTTTCACATGACTGTTAGATGCAGATATCATGATCTCTTTCACCATCACATTATGTGATTATTTACATTTGTTTGAGTCTTTCCTACTCACTAAACTGTGCATTGAAATCCCCAACAAAGCTATTCTCATTCAAATGTTTTCAGATTTTTCTTTTTCAAGCTTAAAACTAGAACTTCTAAGAATAAACTGACCTAAGAATATTTTTTACATGCGGTCGTTTAACTTAAAACACAAGGGAGCATGCTACTCATGTAAGGAAGCCAGTGTTGACCTTTTGTGAAAGAAGCTAGAAAAGTGTCCAAAGTGGGCTGTTAAAGAACTGTAACATTTTTAGGCAACCAGAACCTGCTCTAAGGGGAAAAGATGCAAAAAGACTTTTTTGCATGACTTTTGTGTGAAAAGAAATCTTAGTTTACATCAGCTTTACAACATTTCAATGATATATGCATCACTACTAAGAAGTTTGCTTAGCTGCAGCTTAAATGGTGCATAAATTATCTGATATTAATATTACTTAATCTCTTGCTACATTATGCAGAAACTCTACCTGCACGGATGAAAATTTTGTAATTCATTCACCTCAGGGTGCTGAATGCTTGAAGTAGCTCAAACTATTGGCAGCCTGACCTACTTTCTGATTGACTCAGCAAAAGATTCTTTGTACTCGCTGAGTATTAAACTTTCATCCCAAAATGGTCAGCTGTGTCAGGCCACGGAGCTGAATGCAGGTTTGCTGTGTTGTGGTGTTTCTTTCTTTTCACTAGGGTGCGACAGGCAGGTAAAGCTGGACAGCAGTTTTGCCGAGACCTTGGAGGAGGCGTCAGATTGTTTACGCTGCCGAGTGGTAATCTGGCCAGCGAACCCTGCACTGCTCTTGCTCTTGTCCTGATCTGTTGGTCTTTCTAACCAGCTCTGTTCTCCTCTTAAGGTTGCTGCCAGCAAACCCTCGCCCTGGATAACTCGTCATGGTTCAGTCTTCTACCAAGTCGGTGAATACTTCAATGAATTTACGGTAGTCCAAGGATCTTCCTATACCCACCGGATCGAACAATAGAATACTTCCTCGCTCCACCTGCCTTGCCTGTCCACCCTCCAACACCACTCATTGACTGGAGGAGCCCACTCGCACAGCCTGCCAATCTGCCAACCTCAGCTTCTGTGTTTTGCTCACTTCTCCCAGCTTCAACAGACTCATCAAAAGTAAGCCCTGCTTCTTTCTCTTCATCACACAAATCATCCTTCAGTTTACTTGGTCTTGGCAAGCACAAAATGAATTACTTATGTAAATTATTTCAATAATTTCTCTGCTTTCCAAAGGTAAAATCATTGACATATTTGCTGAATACACTCACTTTCTTTGTCTGGAGTTTTTTTTGGATTATTATTATTCCTTTTATTGCTCACTCTGAAGCCTCAGTTTTTCCTTCCACTGACACAAAACATTTCAAACCACATTTAACAAACCCACATCAATGTTGCGTGTTTGTTCCATAAAAAATAATTACATTAGCAAAGCCCTATTTTTCCCTTGTTGTTTCTAACCTTGAACCCTGTGTTGCCACATTTAAACTGAGCTGTTCCTCCCAGTCAGTAGGGGTTGGTTTCAGTATTTTTAAAACGATTACAAAGGAAGATGGGAGCCACACGCAGTGGAAGCATTAATAAACAAAGAAATAAATATTGTTTACAGCGAACCAGACATCACAGTGGCTTTATGGCATGACAGTATACTAGAAGGCCCTGGCTTAGAATTTACATAATGATTTTCTGGTGTAAGCTGTGCGGGGCCCTTCCTCTCCCAATTTTGTCTTCCTTGTTCTTTGTCAGTTCTAGGTCACTCATAACAGCAGTGGCACAAATTTCTTCATCAGTTCCTTCAGCCACATTTCTATAGACGTGTGGTTGCCGTGTTGATAATTGATAATAATAAATAAAATGCTCAAATCTGCTTGTCTGCATATAAAAGAATGTTCTAATAAAGTTTGCTTTAGCTATTATTGCATGTAGTCTTAGGACTTTATCATAAGCAAAACATAATTTCACAGAAAACAAAAATCTGTGAAACATTTGTAAAGAAAGGACACAAACTATAATATTTAGTTCCTCAGGCAGGATCACATTAAAGCACACATACTTCTTTAAATGCCAAATAAGAGTTTAACATACATAAATAACGAGTACATTAGCATAATAAAAATTCATTATTAAAATCTGACTTCAACAATGCTAAAACATGATCAGCGTTATTGCAACGGTTGCTACTGTGAGAATCTTGAGGATAAAAAAATAAAAATTGACTTAAAATGTCATCTAAACTGGTCAATAGTTAATCACATTTCACATTGTTAAATAAATTATACAAAACAAAGCAATAGTTTAAGATGTTTTATTTGTTGTGTGTTAAATTTGCATTTAAGACATTAATGATGTGACATTACTAAAGAGCAAGCATAAGGGTCAGAGCTGAAACATAATCAGGGTTTTAAAATCTGCTTAAAATCTTCTGAAATTGTTTTTGCATTACTAAATAAAAGTCAGTTTTTGCAAGACTATTATTGACTGAAGAATGACATTGTTATTATTATAATGCAGTTTTACTTGTACTCAAATGTTTGCATTTTTGAGTCCTAAGCAGAAATACATAGAAGAATGTTTCTGAAAATTAGATTTCTGGCTTGGAAATGAAGAGATTTCTCCCCATTCCCAACCTCATTATTTAACACAGCTACCTAAGAGCATAAATAGAAGGTGGTTGCTATTTTTATTTTTTGTGGCTCCACATCGGAGCTATGCCAATTCAGGCCCAAATTTCCCATGAGTTTCAATTTTTGTCCCAATCTATTACCATTTCCTACCCATTAACAATCATTTTCCTCATCATGTATTAAACCATTGTGTCTCTGTTCATTTTTCTTTGTAGTGAAGTTTTTTCAAAAGATTATGGGGATTAAAAAGATTATAAAAGTCTCAAATATCAAATATACCTAAAGTTTTATTGAATATTTTTTGAGGCTTTATATTACACCCTTTTTCCAGCTATCATCATTTCTGATCCCTGTTTGTGTCGACTCTTGTGAAGTAAAATAGATTATGATCAAACCACAATAATCAGCAGATATTATCGCTGAAGTCGCCTAACAATTTTTCCTTCTACTTAACTAAAAGTTAGAAAACTTCTTTAAATGGTAAATGAACTGAAATTATATAGCACCAGTCAAAAGCACTCTAAATCATCTGGTGTCCCTGGTAGGTACTAATTACCAAATGGTCAGTACCTAACTTCCCATGACAGATGGCTTTGTATTGAATTCCACTGTTTGCACACATGGTACAGTACACCCTCAGTAAAGGCTGTTTGATTGCATAAATTGCTGAGAAACACAATGTTATCATTCTGTATTTTGATGTTTGAAACATTCAATCTCCTATTGGCTCTCACTATTATGAAATGTTACAGTTTGAGTTATATATCTTATATTAACTCGCGGTGGCACCAGTATGAGTAGATTCTTCAGTATATACATTCCTCTCTTCTCTCTTTTGAAGTGGAGCTCTTCTGTAAGCTCCTTTAATGACACTTCAATTTACTACAGGTAAGGTACCCATGACTAATACAAAGTGCAAAAAAATATTTTCTTGTGTCATCATTTATGTGTCAAGTATAATTTGTATTATTAGCAGACTCAGAAATATCTAAAATTCATGTATTTAATGTACGTGTTTGATTTTTATGGGATTTTTGTAAGCTTGAAACCTCTTAAATAAGAAAGCCCACTTTTTAAAATTTGACCTTACTTCCATATTTTATTTTTTCTTTAAATTTCACTTCACAGCATTGCTTGTTTGTGCAAATGATGCTAATGTTACACTTAACTCTAGAGTTTCTTTGGTGATGTGTTACAAATAACTGCATTAGGTCTAAATCTGTTTTGTTTGCATTCAAACAATAAAAAACAAACTTTAACAAAGTAGGTTTTCAGTTAGAAACTCTGTAAAATTGTTAAAAAAAGAGATGTCTGTCTTTGTTCCAGCTCTGAACTGTAAAGCACAGGGTTAGGGTTAGGTTTCTGGACGTCAGGGAACACAGGGACAAATTACTAAATGAAACGTTTCTTCTTTTTCGGGTCAGGCTCTTTGCCTGTCCAATGTTTATGTCCTTGTGTCAAGAAGAAAGAGACAGAGGATGGCCAGCAGAGGAAGAATTATGGCTTTTCCTATTTCAAGCATGTGTGTCCTGTGGTCATTTTTCTCTCTGTTTTTGAATGTTTTCATTCTGTTCTCATACTTCTGGTGACTGTTTTGTTTTATTTATTTCACTTCTTCCCCTCTTTACTTGTGTTTTCGTCCTTTTTTTGTTCCCCTCTGGGATCACAGCCATGTGCTTTGGAAGCCCTCAGAAATTAAACCACACACATAGGAGGTGTAGCTGGGGGCAGAAGAAGAAGAAGTCTCCAGAAAATACTACACTGGCGCTCCTGGCCAAGACACCAGCCAGAGACCAAGCTGGATGTGGTTAACTGTCAAATTACTTAAGGAAACTGCAGGAAAACCTCAGAAGGCCAAAACAGAAAGAGACAGAATTTTTTTTTAAAGAAATGCAAAACAACTGAAGTAAAGTTTTATCTCAATAGCAATTCATGATTTTGAAAAAGAGCTTGGTGTTGAAACTTGAATATGTGTTTTAAATATAAAACACATATTAGTTTATTTTACATGAATATTTTTGAAATTTTAAAATGATGATGGTTATGTTCTTGCAATGATTTACTCCAAACAATTGTAGATTTATTTTGGGTACATCTTTTAAATGTGTTCCTGGCCTTAATTCATTAGTTTAAATAAAAATTATTTTCATTATTTATGATATTTCTTACTAACTAAAAATCTAGAAGGCATTCTTTTACCAGAAAAAAAAACGAGTTAAAGAAAAAGGATTTGAGGGAAAAAAAGGTCCCTTTACAAATATTTAAACAAATTAAAATTGAGCTTTCTATGTGGAAAAAGATTATTTCACTTCCAAAGCTGGTTTTATGGAAATATATGTTTTTCTAATATGATACATGATGGAAAATATAAATTCTTAAAGTCATTTCTAAAAACAGTGGCTCAGGGTCAATGACCAAAAAAGGAAATAAATGAGCTCATAGGAAGGAGGTTGAGTGTCTAGAGCTAGATAAGGGTCCCTACCAGCTTCCTGTCTTTTTCGAGGTCAGCCTACTGATGTACAGGAGCCAAGGCTTGACCACCAAAAGAATGAGATGAGGAGGATTGTCTGCGGGGATTTCCGGGAGCCACTGCTCCTCTGCGTAGAAAGGAGTCCGTTTAAATGGTTCAGGCATCTTATCGGGAAAAGGAAAAAATCTGCAGTTTGTATGATAAGTGGAAAATATTTTATGCAACTAAACTGTAATTGCATTTTCCCCATAGTTGCTTTTGAATGTAATGTTAAATTTGACCCATGTAACAGATAAAATGGAAAACAGAAAAAGATTACGTGTGGGCAGTATAAACAGGGGCTGTGGCTGAAATAGAGGTGGGCCCCAAATAAAACTCTGCTTTAGCCCTCACACAGCCTTGCTCCAGCTGCGCTCACGTTCCTACTTTTGCAGTTTAGTTGCAGTTTAGCAATGTAAAAATAACAACCCTGAGCGGCTGTTTTTTTTCTAAAATGAATGTGAACAAATGTCAGCAAAATATTCCAGGTTTTTGAAGTGAACACTTTCCTTGTTACAGTAAAAGAAAAAGAAACTTTCAAAAAATTTGCAACAATTCTCTGTTGAATTGAGAAACTCAAAAACCCTAATTATTAGCTTTAGATGCTTTATACAGTGAAGTTTTTACAGTCTGTCTCTTCTGTTGTTGCATTACTGTTGTTTTTAACCCTGCCTTCTGGGTCTTTGTGAAGAGCTAGAGAGAGATAGATGAAGAAACCTAAAGTTTTTTTTTTTTTCATTAAACTCCCTGCTGTCTCAAATCTGCCTGTTTAAAAAACACAAAATTGGGTTAAGTATGTTTAGTAATGATTAGACTAACACAATTCATTAATTGTGCTATTAGAGTCCTTCTGTAAAAAAACAAAATCCTTATTAAAACTGTTTTTTATCTTTTATGGAAGTTTAACATGGTTTTTCCTATCACGGTATTTTTTAAGAGACACCTGACAGGAGTTTTTATTATAACTAATTAAAATGTTATGTGGGGCTTTGCTTTGTTGTGTGCCGGTTGTTTTGTTCTACAGTGCTTTTTTTGACGACAAGTGTTTTTTGCCCAGTGCGCAAATCTTATAAGGAAATTTTTTGGTTATTTTTGATCACAGAAAATGTGACTTTAAGGTGCATATTTATACACACTAGGGTTGCCCAGAGTAAGGATTCTGAAACTGCAATGAAAATTTGTCAAAATATTATCATAATAGAATTACATTGTAAATAAACTACATTCAGTAGGAGTCCTCAGCTTACAGGTAGCAGTAACACACTGCAAAACTGATTTAGATTGCAAATGTTCTTGTTGAAGAAATTTAATTAATGCATTGGTTTGATTTGGTGGCAAAGTTTGCCTGGAAGACCGGTGTAGCTGTATAAAAGTCAAAGGGAGTTGTCTGTAATGTAAGTAAAAACAAATAATTATGTAGAAATATTTTTAGAAATGGTCATAACCAGAAGTGAGTAAAGCAGCACTGTCCCTCACCTGTATAATAACCATACATAATAGTATCCTCTGCATAAAAAATTGAATTCATTGTCTATTTAAAATGTGAAGATCATGGAGCCCAGGGAAATGATTTTGGATACAGGGAGAAAGGAGAAATTGGACCCATATTGACACACTTTGTTCAAGCTGACAAGTAATTTGAAACCAGCTTAAAGCTCTTACAGACAGGCCAATAGGATTAGCCTGTTTAAAAAAGCAGGTTTCAGTTCTTAAGCAATTTATGAAGAAGATGCAAAAAACCCCCCAAAAAAACAAAATCATAAAAACACATTGAAATAGTTGGCATATGTAAGTGGTAAATCAATCAATGAGGCTTTAAGTCACAATGTAAACACAACAATAAGAGCGTGTGAAGGGAAGACACTATGGCTGCCACAGAGGAAACATTGCAACCACATAATTAGTGACTGGGATCAAACTTCAATCACACTAAACTATTGCTGAGGTCAGGTACCCTGTTCTTTTCCCATATATCTCCTGCCATAATGACCATGACACAGCACTGCTACTACAGGGTGTGGTTTACGTGGAATGTATGTAATAAGTTTACAGCCTTTGCAATAAAAGGAACCAATCTGCAGGAGACATAAGTTCTGTGATTTAGCGGAAGCCTGACATGTCAAACATCTGTTTCTCTTTTGAGAGATTTTTATATCATTAGGTGTGTTTTTGTTTAGACTGTGATGATTTTAGGGAAAAAATGTTTCACCTGTTTTTAGATAATACACATATTTTAATGTAAACTTAGTGTAAAGTAATCAACCTTATTTATTTTAATAACTGTTATTTCTTTTAACCCGTACATTAAACTTCTACCCCAGTTTCAACTCTTTTGCAGCCTCTAACAGTTTATTTCTATGCCCCTATAGCAGTTTACATTAGTGAAGGTGTGTTTAGGGTGATGTACAGATTTAATTTTCCCCAACACAGTGTTTTGCATGCAGGCCTAACAATTTCATTTGGTTCTCATCTGACCAGAGTGCCTTTGCCCACATGTTTGCTGGGTCCTCAGTGGCTTGTGGCAAAATACAGACCCATTCAATAAATTAGGATATTGTTGAAAAGTTTTTATTTATTTCAGTAGTGTGCCTCATTAAGTGAAACAAATTATGTAGATTAACTGCAAACAAACTGATGTTTTCAAGCCTTTTTTTCTGTCAATTATAATTTTCTGCTTACAGCCTAATGAAAACATGACATTTAACATTAGAATATTATATCCAGCCAGTAAAACAACTTTTTTTATTACAGAAATATGGGCCTTTTGAAAGATATGTTTTATACCTGGTGTTATTTTTCTTTTTTAAATACTCTGGAACACATATTCTAATTTATTGAATATGACTGTATATAAAGGCAATTTCTCCAAGCTACTCTTTCATAAAGGCTAGATTTGTGGAGTGCACAGATAATTATACTGTCGACTGATTTCCCCATCTGAGCTTTGAATCTCTGCAGCTCCTCCAGAGTAACCATGGACTCCTTTCTTGTCCTCTCAGTTTATGTGGAAGTATCTTGGTTGGCTTGAAGATGTGCAATTCCATTCTGTTCTGAACATGTTTTAGCTGTAACATGACACAAATATGACTAAGTTCAAGAAGCCTGAATACTTTTACAAGTCGTAATTCTGCTTCCTCACTCGATGTTAATTATTTTATCTGTATGGCACTATAAAAAAGTTTAAAAGTCTGTCTTGGTTGATTTGATAAAGGCTCTTTCCTGTTATACTCACAGCTGAGGCAATGGACTGTTATGTAAGACAACATATCATTCAACTATTGCTAATAGGTTTCTAAAGCAAAATAAAATGAATGAAATAAATACAGTCCTTTGATGAAAGCTTTAATACATCTCTGTTTTAAAAAATATGTTTTTTTTGTCTTCTTATACCTTATATCAGTAACTGCAGGGTTTACAAAACCTATGGCTAGTAAAGTGTTTCTTCCTACTTTAATAGAAGTCCTTCAAACTTTAGCAGCTCTTTAAAGATTTATGTTTCTTATCAGATAAAACAAAAATGCAAAAGATCTGTGATAAAATTAGATAATCGGTTTCCAAGAAAAAATAAACACTGCAGGCTGATTGCCTTAATAATCCCATTTGACCACTGCTAACTAACATGTGTTTCTACTTCAGTCAGATGAGAATGATGTATTGCTCTTTTCAGAAGCAATTTGGAAAAATAGATGGAATTTTGTGGTCGAAATTATTTAGTTTTGATCACTTTTCAAATTCACCACCGACCCAAGCGGAAACAAGCCCGTCTACGGTGAGAGTAACCAATGAATAAAGCTTTTGAGTTTGACAACAGGCAACTGCTTTGTGTATGTGTGCATGTATGTGAGAAAGGGTGTGTGCGGATATGTGTGTCAATAGAGGCAGCCCGCACAAACGGCAGACTTGCTGGGCTGACTGGTTGTCCCACCAGACACAGGAAGTTACAGTGTCCCGGACGTCATTGTGCTGCGGGACAGAGGTGTCTTTGTATGGGCCGAGGTCACAGAGCAGGTGCGCTGTTTCTGTTCCCTCACTGTCTCCTTTCCCCTTCCTTTACTTCTTTTCCCCTTTTTTCACCCCCTTTCCAAATCTCAATCTAATTTTCCCATCAGTGTTACACACACAGGAAACCTGTGTAATTACGATAGATAGATAGATAGATAGATAGATAGATAGATAGATAGATAGATAGATAGATAGATAGATAGATAGATAGATAGATAGATAGATTAAAACATTTCTTATAATTGCTGACCAGCTTTTTTGCATCTTTCCACTGGTTTTGAGAATTTATTTGGTGATAAGCTCCAAGTCTTTGAGGTTGGAAGCCCTCTTTGCCATTACCCTATTCTTTAGCTTACTCTACAGCTTCTCTGTAGAGTCTGCACACTCCAAAACATTATTATTTCTTCCAGACACAAGAAACATTTTGGTACAAATTAAACGATGACTTTAAACCTCAATGTGCCAGGGGTATAAATAATGGCAGACAAAGTTTGATTTTAATACTAGACTTTGTCTGTTATTAAACAACCCCTTTGCTTAACAGTGGTTAGCTTTAGTCCTCATTAAAAACTAATCTGCTGGGCACACCGGTGGGGCAGGGGTTAAACACGTGACCCATATTCAGAGGCTTCAGTTGGGGGTTTAACTCATGTCCTAGACGACCTTTTCCACATGTCTTACCCGTCTCTCCACCCCTTTCTTGTCAGCTTACTGTTGAAAAAAATACTAGTGCCAGAAATAAACATTAAAAAACTAATCTGAAATTTTCTAAACTGATATTCCTGTGGCTCCGGTCTACTTCCTGTAAATGCCTGAGTATGTACAAACAACCCTCAAAGCTCCTATTGTTTTATATAATATAATATGTTTACAATAATAAACTGGTGGAAATGTATTTCTTTGCATTTTGATATATGGGAATAAAATGTTTGTATGGGGCTATTGTTATTATAGTTATTCAAAAAAGAAATAGATCAAAACTAAGGAAATACTATACACGAAATGTAAGAAAAGAACAAGAGCAAAAATAAAATAAAATCTAACAGAATTTACTCAGAGCAGCTGTTGAATAACAGCCTCTTTTCTGTTTTTTAAAACACACTTTTATTCTTGCAAGAAGAGGTTTTTAAGCATTTCAGTAAGACCAACCACTTCCTCGGCTTAGTTCCCTAGCCCCCTCCACATGCAGCCACAGGGACAGCCTTCAGAGCCAGAGGTCTTCAAAAGCCAGACCACTTCTCATAGACACTGCTACCACAAAATTTACAAGACTTTCTTCTAATTCAGTACATCTCCAAGTACATTTGTGTGTCTGTGCACGACAATGTGCACGCATGTAAATATGTGGGTCGGCTGAAACCGTTCTTGTAGCTTCAAGAGATTTCTTCTTTTGGAAACATTTCAGGGCATCAGTTCTTACAGTGGCTGTCAGGAAGAGACTATGGGCTGATTATAATTCTGTACCTTTCCTCCATGTTTTCAGAAGCTCTTTCCAGCAACATCCATTAACTGGCAGCTGAATTCAGAGGTTTGGTGTAAAAGATTTAAAGGTATTAAATCAATTTATTATTGCTCAAACTGTCAAGAGATTCCCACACTATAAAAAGAAGGACAAACATTCTTTAACTTAAACTATGTAACCAGAATCAATTTACTCTTTAATCCCTTGATCCTTTGGGGTTTGGGATGATTGTCCCATTAGAACACCCAAGTGTGTACGGGTCTCAACCATCTGACCCAAACTGTCACTCTTAGATAAAAGAAAATTAATGGATGTCGGCACAAGCACTGAGTGTAAAGCCTTTTAAGTGCATTTTTTGTCGCCGAGATAAGGTCCAGATGATAGGGGTAAGAGGTGGTCGGCAAAACTGTGTTCTTTTTATTCACGGCACAGAGTGTCCATTGTGGAGCATTACAAATTACAAGGTTTTAGTCCAGTATGATCAAGCCAAAGGATGATGCCCATCATTCCGAATATACTCAACAATGGGTCCCAAAACATCAAGGAATGTGTTTTACGTTTGTGTTATACAGGTCCTTCTCAAAATATTAACATATTGTGATAAAGTTCTTTATTTTCCATAATGTCATGATGAAAATTTAACATTCATATATTTTAGATTCATTGCACACTAACTGAAATATTTCAGGTCTTTTATTGTCTTAATACG